>CM067520.1:17642463-17766605 GCA_034509495.1 Acestrorhynchus altus
TTGATTTTGGTTGAACTTCTATAATTGAACTGCTGTGGAGGTGGCACCACCCCCATACCTCCCCTCCCTCAGCATTTCCCTTGCCCACAGCTCTTCTCACCAGGGTCTCCAGCTCTGAAGGCTCACAAGCAAACAGGTGGGTGTTGACGCCCAGGGTGGTGAAGACGGCCTCATCGCTGGGACGGAACACGGCCTTCTCTGTGCAAAAATACACACCAGAACAGGCTGCAGCAGGATGGCAATGTGGAATACACAAGCTCAGCCCACACTAATAAGCATTCCTGAACATCAACACCTCCCACCAACATTCGTCTGTCTGCAAGGCCAATCTCACAACATCTCACAACATCTGGATTCTGAAACATCTAAATTCAAAATGACAAGGCACTCTTTTGTATTAAAGTAACCCTTTAAACTGCAGGCTAACAATGTTGTCATTACTTTAAATGATCTACTGTTGAACACCTAGAAATTATTTGGCAACTGAAACCAGCCCTAAGCAATGGGCAACTAAAGTGTCTTACTGTCTGAGTGAAGTGTATTACCTCCAGAGGAAGTGACAGCCACCAGTATAAGGTTAGCAGGCTGTGTGGGCTGATCCTCGCTGTACTGCAGCTTCTCCCGCACCAAAGCTAAAATCTCTCCCACACGGCATGACAAGCGGCTACGGATGGTCACATATGAGTGGTCCGGCGTGTATACCCTGCAGAAGACTACAGAGGGATGCAACTGCAGTAAGTCCCCAAATCCCACTTATCACCACAGTAAAAGCACGCTGTAATTTTCTATAAGTTCCTTCACACTCATAACTCGTCGAATCAAGTGGAGAACTTCTGTTAAAAGTATGCATTACATTTTTTTAAATCAACAGCACATATGGCTTTGTAAATAGAAAAGGCCATGTTTTATTAGCTGTGTTTGATGGCAAGTACACATGCAACTCTTCATTACATTAATACAAAACTGCAACGTGTCCACAGAGAAGGAACAGCATATGATTTATAAGTGGTCTAATACATATGCAAGCAAGGCTTTCATTTGCATTTGTTCTTCTACAGAATCACAGGTCAAGACGAGTTCAAAGAAAACTCATACTTGATCGATCCATCAGCTTGTTGTCAGTTCCCCCAGACATGCAGCTACTCTAAAAATACACCACATCAGGCCAGTGAGGGCAGTGAGGTCATTAGCTATTTCCTCTTTTGGATGAACTATTGATTCCAGTTTGGGAAACCACTTGACTTAAGTCATTGCTACCGATAACTCTGGAGTGATTTATGAGGGACAGAGCAATAACAAAATGCTGCAGACCCTCATTACCTTATTGAAGATTGAGTAATTAAAACATGGAAAGGTTCTGCTTACATTAATGGCACCTTAATATTACTGTAGGTATATTATCTTACACTCATATATGATCTATTTCTTTTTCTTTATATACCCCTCCCCCCTTCCTCCAATACATGTGTAGTCAGCCATTGCATCATGGCTTGGCAGACAATGCATTCAGGGGAAAGTGTCGGGTCCCCAGTTCAGATACAATGGCTAACAGATGCCTGTGCCAACCAACATTGCACTGGGTGTAATGTGGGGAGAAAGCACCATCTGCCCACCCAGAGAGAATATGGCCAATTTTGCTCTCTCGGACTCTGGCTGCCGATGGCAAGCAGCTTGTAAAACACTGATTTATGGGTGTCTTTTATGAGCTTTATATTACCTGCAACCTTTATTTAACATGTAGGCTTTAAAAGAACATTTATAATGAACATAATTTTTACAATTTTAAACTTTGCAGACCTGACAAGACATGGTTGTTAAAAACGTGCTTTATTTTGCTGTGCACTGGAGCTACTTATGTATGCAGTGACAAAAAAACACCCCACAAGCACATAAAATGTTTTAATATATTTAAACAAATGCACATTTGATCTTCATTTGAACAAAACTGAGAGATGAAGTGATTTTTAGTTTTTAGGAGTTTGTTATTTTAGGCACTGAAGTAGTAATAAAGTTGAAGGTCTCATAACTTTTCCTTAAAAAAAATATAGAAGATACTTCATCCATTTTATTACTTTATTAAGGTTGTCACTGAAAAAAAATCCATCATCATAATTAATGCATCTATTTAAAATTTAGTCACAAATTTCAGAATTAATTTATTTGAAAATTTGATAATGTATTTGAAAAGTTTCCCACTAGGGCGTGAACTTACTCTCATCTGAGCCGCGGAAGGCCTCTCGGGGCTGCAAGCAGGCATCGATACGTCTGAAGTGGCGAAAGAGGGGACGCACCTGCTTCTTCCGACTCTCTTTGTCCTCCTCTGCCCTGGAGACAGAGAAGATAGAAAAAGCAGGTCAGTTAGGCAGAATGTGCCCGATATGAGGAACCACAACAATGTTTACAATGCAGGGTCATGCAGACAGAGGGAACCACATACTGTGCACAGATGGATGGATGGATGGATGGATGGATGGATGGATGGATGGATGGATGGATGGATGGATGGATGGATACATACATACATACATACATACATAACACTTTACTGAGCCTGAAGGAAATTACTATTAATAATATGTGACTCCTCTGGCAGAACAACAGTTCAAGCTAGTCATCTTTCATTTGTCCTCTCAAACTATCTGATCTTTCACATTTCAGATGTGTCATCGTATATTTAGATACACATAATAAGACCTGATATTTTAGCAGTTTCATGTTTTAATTCACACCTTTTTCATGTTTTGAACATGATGATTTATACTCAGGCAAAATGACTACAGCAGCATCTGAATCTGAACTCACATTGCTTTAGAGGCTTTAGCGGCTTCATTAGATGGTAGAATGGATTTAACGACTCAGTCAAAGCAAAACTGCATAAGGAAAGCATCAATCGCCGGATGCAGCGCCTTTCCCAATTAGCCACTTCACAGAGCTATGGCTCTGCACTCCATAATGGGGTACAATATGTCCAATATTTTAGATTTATAGCTTGCTACTGTTCTGTATTGAACAGACCCGGGGATGTTTGAGGGACTGTTCTTTTTGTAATTATTTAGAACCAATCTTGGTATGGCCTGTGGGAACCTATCAGAGGTTATCAAGCTAAAATTTAATGAAATTCATACTGTGGTATTTGCTGCAGGTGTAATAATCCATTATCTACAGCTAACATTAACCTAGAAGACCAGAATAAATGCTATGTTATGGTCCACTCACGGGTTATGAAGGATCTCAGTCCAACGCTGGAGCTTCAGGACATCCTCCACCAGCTCAGGGAAGCGGCTGAGCTCTTGCACAGCACACAGATACAAATCCTGTATTAAAAAGAGGTGGAATCAAGAAAATAATTATAGTAATACATACTCGTATGCATGTAGACTGAAGTATCAGTCAGCCAATGAGAATCTTTAAGATAAAGTTTGGCCAAAAAGGAAAATTATACAATGTGCCAATTATTTCAAATATATAATTAGTGTCAGAATCTAGCAATTCTACAAAGACTTTAATGGGTGTGTATAATCTGGACCCAACAAAATCCAATCTATATCTTTGCTAGAAGAGAGATGGAATTCTGGCCAAAACAATTATGACCAAGATCGTTCATTCTTAGTCAGTTCTATTACCACAGCAACTGTAATAGACTCCAGAGTGCTTTTTCTTTTGGGTGTGTGTGTGTGTGTGTGTGTGTGTGTGTGTGTGTGTGTGTGTGTATGTGCTACCTTAGGGAAGCTGTTGGACCTGTCCCCCTCCTCCTGGAGCAGTTCTCTATATGTGTCCAGGTAGCGGAAGGCCACACTCAGCACGGCCTGCTTCCTCTCCACTCCGTCCCAGCTGGGCCAGCCCTCGCCCTGCCTGCCCTCCGTTCCAAACCTGAGCGCATCCCGTCAAGGAACACAACAATCACATATGCACACTAAAACACACTACAACTACGTTTTGTTCTGTATATGAACATTAGAAATTGATGATCAAAGGATATTGTGGCATATACACAATGAATCCCTGCATCATTGCTGGGCAACTCAAAGAAAACACGGGCCCCCAGATCCAATACTATTAATAGACACCTGTGCTGACCAGCATAGCACTGGGTGTGATATGGGGAGAGAGTGCCATCTACCCACTCAGTGAGAACATGTTTATTTAAAAAAGTGATTCTTCATGGGCAGTGGTTCTCAGTCCTGCTCCTGGAGTACCACTGCCCTCCTTATTTTAGAGTTTTCCCTAATTCCAGCACACCTCAATATCCTCACTGAGCTGAATTCAGTGTGCTCCAGCAGAACTCTAAAACAAACAGGGCAGTGGAATTCCAGGACTGGGAATGAGAACCACTGTTCTGTGGCATCACTCAAAGCACCATATGATGCACCTTTATTTTTAAGAGAGTGATGCTTGACTAAAAGTTTCTAGCTGATTAGTGGGATCAGGTGTGTTAGAGGAGGCAGAACATGAGTCCTGGAAGACCAGCTCTGGGAGCATCAGGTCAGAGGATACATTGCACATAAGAATAGAGAGAATAGACGTGTGCCTGCAGGTATCGCGGATTCATGTGTTTGGCAAGAAACATATGCACATGCACACACACACACATGCACACACACACACACACACACACACACACATGCACAGACACTCAGACAAACAGGATCCAGCTGGCTACTGATCACCTAACGCAGACGCAAGGATGGAAAAACACAAACCGTAGCATGTGGCCAGTCAGCCAACATAATTACAACCTCTAAGAAGTGGTGTAGCCAAAGGAACACACCCAGCACGTCTGTACATGCGCATTCACGCACACGCACACACACACACACACGTGCACATGCACACACACAGTTTGTCCCTCCTCTCATTTAGTTTGATATTAACTAGGCTTTGCTATGGAAGGTTTGTGCAAGGTTTCACTGGCCAACAGAAATGTTATGAACAGCCATGTCTTGTTTATACCTTACTGTATTTATGTATATATATATATATATATAGCTGGATCCTGTTTGTCTTTTGGTCTGTGATTTTTATACAATGTAAAGAACAACTCAGATGTCAGTTTTGTATCTCTCAGCTTGTTCGGAAATGCATGCACAGACCACGTACAGATGGGTGACTTACAACTGTAGGGGGAGCTCATGAGCAAGAAATACATATTCTCACAAAACGATGTTTTCAGCACTGCTGATTTGTTTTAATCAACTGCTGGTCCCTGGAGACAAAGGCAAACTTCGATGACAAAAATACATGTGGATTCAGGCCAGGTGGGAGTGTATTATCCCTGCTGCTGTCCAGCCCTGCTCTTCACATCTATTTAAAGAGTCCCTCCCTGACACCCTGTCCAGATTTGAAAGCACTATTCCTGTTCAAAATGGCCAGGCAGCACATATGCATCAGCTGCCTTTGATGACATTCCACATGTAGTAAGTCTATATTTATGGCCACTGCCACACTTCTGTGCTTGAATCCAAACACGAGTCAGAGCTGGTGGGCAGTTGCTGCTGGGCAGCTCTAGGGCTGAAGCTAGACTCAGCTACTGCCAGCCCCCAGCCTCTGCTACAATCTACAGCAAGCCAGCTCACTGTTACAGAGCACTGAGCCTATGGGCTTTGATCTCACAGTCACTGACAGTAGAAAAGTGTGTGTGTGTGTGTGTGTGTGTGTGTGTGTGTGTGTGTGTGTGTGTGTGTGTGTGTGTGTGTGTGTGTGTGTGCGCGCGCGAGCGTACACTGAGCTGACAGAGTCATCAGTGTAAAGTAAAAGAGAGGGGTTCTGTTTTTTTTATACATTTAATCCAATCAGAGGTGGCTGGAGGAAAGTGGGCCGAGGGGTTTTCCCTTTTGTCTTGGTCCACAGCAGGAAGCAGACGTGTTCTCACAACAAAAAGATCTGATTAGTGCTGGATTAGGGCCAGCAGCCGCGGACCTGGAGAGAGGCGTGGACGAGGTGTGATAAGGGGGGAGAGAAAAGGAGAGAGCCACAGCGAGAGAAAGAGAGAGAGAGACCCAGAGACACCACTGAAAAGCAATTCATTGCTTTGCCTTATTCAACTGAACGTGATTTTCACATGAATGCAATATATGGCACCCATGCAATTTCAGCTTGCTCTGATTTACTTTTGGCAATAACTGTCAAACTAATTCTCAATGCATGACTTTTTCTAATTAAGACAATTATGACACTTGGGGAAGCTTACTTATTAAGGATGAAAATCTGAAAATAATTCACTGCGTCAGGATTTGATTTCATTATATTTTGTTGGGATTTTTTAGGATTAAAAGCAACAAATTAACATTTGATATCGAACAATCTAAACAATATTGGAAAGAATCAACTAGAACCTTCTGAAATGGTGCAGCTGAATCGTCACCTTGAGATGTATTTTTACCCCTCTATTTCAGAAGTCATGTTTATAGCACAATCATGACCCCTCCCTTCCATACACACACACACACACACACACTCAGGCCCTGTGAAAAGACGAGGCGCAGACACGCTACATTAGGAGCAGTGAGGCATGCAGGCCTCCCCAGGCACGGCTTTGTGCTCTGAGAGCAGACGAGCCCCCAGACACACACTGTAGCTTACACAGAGGCTCCACTGCCGAGACTCCTCACACTGAGAATGTAGGTCATGCGGAGAGAGTGGGGGCACTGGGTACATTACCGAGGGGTGTCCTCTCTTCACACACACAACCAATCCCCAAAAGTTAGCCCTCCTAGGTCCTCCGTGTCGCATATGGCTGGAAACCTCATGTTCCACTTTTAATTAGGTTCCACTCAGAGCTCAGTACAAAAATAACATCCCTTATATTTTTACCCTTTTTTTAAGAATTAAAACTATGAAATAAAGTTGGTGGAAAAAGCCGATCAACACACTATGAATCAGTGTAAGTGTATTTAATTACCTAACAATGTCATTTTAATGTACATTTAACAAAATGTCAGTCTGTTAAGGGTTAAGCTCACAAAACAATGGAGCTCTGTCATCCGAATTTAGAGAAGTGTGATATATACCCAGCCTCTGTGCTTGCACAAAGAAGTGATATTTAAACCGCAGCTTGCCAGAGGTAGGGAAACACTTGTGGAGTACAGAGTACAGAGACTAAGAGCACAAAGCAAAAAGCGGCCCTGCTATTGGAATGGGTGTTGGCTCCACTTCTGGCCGAAAAGCCTGTGTTTTTCTAGCCAGTGTTTTGAAGATTGTCATATGCTGCTTTGGAAGTTCTTCTCCACAATGTTTATACAATTCAGTGTCAAAGCCTTCTTTTAATATTACGAAATACACCACTAAAAATAAAACTGTTGGGCAATAACATAGTTAATGCAGAGATAATCCAACTCCACACAAAGTAACACCAACAAAAACCTGTCACTACTAGTCCATCACCAAAACACCCCTCAACTGATGTATTAAGTGGGTTTTGTTAAAACGTCTGATAAAACAAACACAGAACATATTTTCTGTGGATAGTTCCACGGTTCCAAAGACCTGGTTGCTAAGCAAGCCAGAAACATGGTTGATGCTCGGAAGGATACTGCTGAAGTAGAACCTGCTGAAACTTGTCAGATGCCAGGAAGATAGGGTGTGTCAACATGAAGTCATCCAGCAGTATTTCTGCAGAAAGAGAGAGGAGAGAGAATTAGGCATTTCAAAAGATGCACTACCACTGCTTTTCTTTGTGAAGAAGACTTTAGGACACCGCCACATTTTTGGCTACTTAAATGCAAAATTGCTTATTACTGCAAATGATTAGACCATTGTTAGAGAGGACCTGTGGAAGAGTCTGTCTAATTTAAACTTCAGATATTAGTTTGGTTTGCTCTGGATTGTTGAAGTGAATGGTATCACCATGGCAAGATCCTAAGAGCAATCTGATGCCTTCAGAAAGAAGGTTGTAGATGAGTCTGGAAATGGATTTAAAAAGATCTCCAAACACGGTTGATGATGTACAAAAACATTCACCATCAGTTAACAGCTACCATCAGTTTAGTGTGTTTAGTTATATCACCTGCTTCTCTCAATACAGTTAAAATGGAGATCAAATGTCCAGATGTTTACATAATATGTGGGTAAATATGGGGTGTCCTGACTTTTTCACACGACTGGATACCCAACAGTTGCGGCAGTTTAGCGTGTACTAAGTAAATGGTTACAAAATGTTGGATTGAACTGTTGCACATTTCATGTTAATTAAAGGACATTTTCAGTGTCTCGATATGGTCATGATTATGCATATGTATCTAGGTTAGATAGAGCTGTAGCACGTTCATTAATCATTAATAATAAGGAATACAAGTCTGACACTTATAAACGACCAAAAAAGCAGCCGCAAAATCTACACATCAGCTCCTCAAAAGTAGGTCATGAGAGTATACCCCGTCACGGAATATGCAAAAAACCCAAAGCATTCAAAAAAAATGACATGGATGAGAAGCTCCAGTCTATTACCCACAGAGCAGTGCTCCATTACACAGCCAACAGTCAGTAAAGGAGGAAAACGTCCAGTCCTGCTGACCTAAATCTGACCAAATGATGCCAGGCACTCATTAAAATCACCAGCTTACAATCAGCCACTGAATGCCCTCTTCTAATTAAGCGCCTTCTCAAGAATGTGGAACTGGTAAGCAGACATGTAATACCTTGTTGAAATTGAAGAGGACGTCTTATGCTGTACTTCAAGACATTACTTGTCTTGACTACTATTTATCCCTTTATAGTTCCTGTAATTTACCTTCTGTTTGTGTCTGGTTCAGTTTGACATTGCGTAACAAACCTAATCTCAAATCACTCCATAATGTCAAAAACAGCCCGCTCTTGTCAGAGTGGCAGCGCCAAAGCTGAACCCAGATCAGCACTTGCTGTGGCACAAAGAAGGCCAGAAGTGATGAGGCGTTCCTGACTGGTCCAGGCTTGTCTTGTTTCTCACCTGCTGACGTCATGAGACTTCTGCAGTGCAGGTGAATGGACACCACCGAGTGGTAAAATGCAGGAATAAAAGGGGGCTAAATGCATGAAGGCAGGACACGGAGCAGAGCTGGGAATTTGGCCCTTCCTCCGGTAAAAATGAGCGCAGATGGTTTTAACACTGAAATTCAGACCAGCAGAGTGAATGTTTCTTATTTAGCAAATTCTTAACTTGTGCTTGTGAGGATACCTGGATTCACAAGCATTGTGTGCGCGTGTGTGTGTGTGTGTGTGGGTGTGCACGCATGTGAGTATTTGCCATGGTGGGCGTGTCAGCTGGGGCCCTGTCCATGTATTTGCAGCTGCAAATTTCCCATGGTTGCCAAGGCAACGTTGCCTTAAGTGGCTGCTGGGTGACACAGAGAGAGAGAGAGAGAGAGAGAGAGAGAGAGAGAGAGAGAGAGAGAGAGAGAGAGAGAGGAATATTTATAGAGAGGAAGAGAGGAGAAAGAAAGAGAAGAGAGAGATAAAAAGAAAATCAGAATTACTGTATTAATATCAGAGGGAAATTGCAATAAGAGAGAGATAGGAGAAAAAACACAAAAAAGAAAAAGCAAGAGAGAGAGAGAGAGAGAGAGAGGAATATTTATAGAGAGGAAGAGAGGAGAAAGAAAGAGAAGAGAGAGATAAAAAGAAAATCAGAATTACTGTATTAATATCAGAGGGAAATTGCAATAAGAGAGAGATAGGAGAAAAAACACAAAAAAGAAAAAGCAAGAGAGAGAGAGAGAGAGAGAGACAGAGAGAGAGAAATTTAGAGAAGAGAGAGAAACAAATATGTAAAGTGAGAGAGAAAGTAAGAGAGGAGAGAGAAAAAAGAAAAGAAGATAAAAGAGAATGTGAAAGAGAGAGTGAGGGAAAAGTGGAGAAAAAAACAGATACGGGGAAAGAAAAAGGTGAGAGTAGGAGAGAGAGAGAGAGAGAGAGAGAGAGAGAGAGAGAATGCAGAGTGAAGTGAAGTGGCGGTGCGCCACGGGATGTCAGTAAAGTCAGTAAAACAGAGTGAGAATGACAGGAACAGAGTGAGTGGGAGGAGGAGGAAGATGCCATCAACACTTCTTGATAGTCTTCACCTCAGTTGCTACACTCCTGTAGCCCTTGATTTAGACCTACCAATACATACCATATCTGCTGCTAGTGTTACAGTCAACTACATACGACCATACACATACGAGTACAAACTGCAGCTATATGATATATAGACATGTATGGGTGGGGTTTTTCAGGGACTTCTACCCTCTTTCAAGTACAAGACTCTGGCTGGATACATAAATGTGTGGATTAAGAAGGTTCAGGCCCTACTCCTCCACTGGGCATGAATAGAGAATAAGAGCATGCAGACATATTGTGTGTGTACACTGAATAGACTGTCTCATTTCTCTCCAACACTGTGCCACAACTATGACAAATGGGATTACCCTAGCTTAGAACAGAAGAAAATGAACCTCACAATGAGAAAGTTAGCATCAAGTAGTCTCTCCAAGAAATGAAACCTTTCTCTCTACATCTGTGAAAACCCTAATACAGCTCCCCCCGTGACTTCCATCACTCCCTTCATCCATCTCTCCTTCCGCCCACTAGCTCACATTAACATGGAGCTTTATGCAGCAAATCTCTCGCACAGTTTGGCAATAAAGCACATCTTTTAGCTTTAAGAAGTGACAGAAGAGTGCGAAATGCCCACTTTACACTTTGCACACTTATACAAACCAGCACCAACGCCACCGCGCAAACTACAACCTTAGCCAGCAACCGGCATTAGAAACCAGAACCCAACCTATATCCACAAGATTCAGCTGACGCAATCAGCATCCACCTGCACTGGTCAACTTGAAACCAAACCCAAACTCAGCCACAGAGAGTCAGAGCCACAGAGGACCACACGGAAGCTACCCAGAGCAGAAAAGGAGAGAGTGCTGTTCTGACAAACTCTGAACAGACCCCATCGTAGCCTTGATGCACCTCAAACCATAACCTCTCTACAAAAACAGTCTGTACTTTTACAGCCTCAAGGCTAAAGCTGAGGTGCTGTTCTCCTGAAGAGGGGCAGAGAGCAAGGTGTAGGTGGGTGGTGAGTCTGATTCCGTCTCATACCATAGGAGGGGAAAATGAAGACCTCCCCACTCGCATGTTAAGGGCGAGTGAAGATTGGAATCAGCTGCATGACCGAAATGGAGATTTCAGTTCGACATGCTGAATAGAAGACGTCAGGATTATATAAACTTTGATAGACAGCCCGTTACCATGGAGGCTCGGACACATCTGAACTCCCACCACCCACGCACCCTCCTATCTGTTTCTCTTTTCTGCACCTCCTCCTTGTGTTGGAGCATCGGCATGAGGCAGGGAGATGAGACGGTGAGAGAGCGGTTTGTGTGTGAGAGACCTAGGAGAAGATAGAAGAATGCGATGTGAGGTCTCAGCATTCTCTAAAGCTGCCTGCCTTGTTGTCTGTATCTGGTTCATCTCAAGCCTTCTACTAAATCCTTTCTTCCTGTTCTGAGGAGCATCCCAGCACCTCCATCCCTGCATATCTAACATGCATAAGATGTTCACTGAACACTTTATTAGGAACACCTTTAAGCCTACTCATTCATTTATCCAGTTGATCAATTATGTCGCAGCAGCGCAGTGTATAAAATCATGCAGACACAAGCCAGCAGCTTCAGGTAGATTTGGCATCAATCATTAGTACATGTACTTCAGTTAAGGCATGATTGTTGGGGCCAGATCATCTACGATTTTCCTGCAGAATAGCCTCTAGAATTTACTCAGAAGGTACAATTAAACAAAAAAACAACAGTTAGCAGCAGGTCTGCAGTCAAAAATGCATTATTGATGATAGAGGTCAACAGGGAATGGTCAGACTGGTGCAGGCTGACAGAAAGGTTAGGGTAGGGCTGGAAATATAATTATATTAAATATATTAAAATAAATTTTGTACAAGATGACCATTATGAGTTTATTATCTGTGTATCTGTGTATTGTTCAAGCAATATCATAGAAATGACAGTAGCTTAGTGGTCTAATACACCAGCATGTCAATCCAAGGACCACAGGTTCAAATCCAGGCTCAAGCTGCTTGCACAGCCAGAGAAAGCAAAATTGAGATGTTGCACTCACCCATTCAGGCATTTGTTAGCCATTGTATCATTTGCCCAGCAATGGTGGCAGTTTGAAAAGATTATATATATATATATATATATATATATATATATATATATATATATATATATCTTACAATAAAGGTTATTATTGAAGTATGCAGAATGCTGTAGTTCTGTTACAGACAAACACTTTCACGTGACAAGGTTTCCATCATATCGTAGCGTATATCTCCATTTCTCTTAAACAAGGCTATGGTACTTCAAATAACCACACTGTACATTTGTGATAAGCAGAAAAACATCTAAAGCTGCATTTACAGTACTCTGGCATGTTGATGCAGTGCATGATGGGTCTGGTGTGGCGAAAAGTGAAGTCAAGACAAACATTAAGCAAATTAACCTGGTTAACCTGATGCCTTTATCACAAAAAGTGTCCTCAATGCAATCTATGCAAAAATTTGTTCCATTTTCAAAGTGTTCTGTGGCTGATTTCTCAGCAGGAACAAGAGAGCAATAGTAATAATCAGGACAAAATATATTAGAACAGCAATCGAAATGTCCACATACTTACTCAACGGCAAGCAACGCCAATATTGAACTCAAGTGCTAATCACCTTTGGACCATCAGCTCTAAACATGCATGTTTCTATATATATATATATATATATATATATATATATATATATATATATATATATGTATTTGGTTAGGGATTATTTGAAAAGCAAAGCATTGATGGATGGGCCTTTGTTATGCCCACATGCGGTCAGCTGAAGACAAGGACCATGTTTTCATCCACTGCTGTGCTGGTACAGTGTAAATTCAATGTTAAAGTCACCTGTCTATTTTGCACAGTCAATTCTAGCCAAACAGCAGTCCATAATGGCCTCCTACACTGTCCACTGGTAATGCATTCTATTTTACATACACATACCACCTTAAGGCACCCACTATCATGCCTCGCTTGTAGTCCTGGCGACTTATACAGGTGTATGTGTTCCAAAGCTGTCTCCTGATGTAACATCAATTAACACACTGCTATCGCATTACTTTTGGAATGTCAGTTTAGTAACATCTTTATTAACATGCACACATTGTGTATTATTCTATTATTATTAAAGTGAATTAAACAAGGCTTGCTTGTATATTTCTGTCCTGTATTTGTGCGATGGATCCTAAAGGTAAGCAATGAGTATCACACCAGCATGGGGAAAGTCAGAGCATTCCTAAAATACCCTCAAGCTAAAATGCCACTGCTCCTTTCTTAATATAGCACCAGCATTTTGATTTTTGCCCTAACCCAGTTTGTAGTTGACTATGGGGACCTTTTCCACAGCAGCAATCATGAACATCACTCCAGCCCTCCTGTATAGCCCACTGGGAGCAATGACTTGGCACTTAGCTAGCACTGGTATTACATAAGACAAGAGTAAATACTATAGAGCTATACATCAGTATAATACCAGTTGACAGCACTATCAGAGTCACAGACACTGCAGAGGACACCCATGCAAACCAGTCCATGGCTCATTAAACTGACCTGCTTGGACACACGTGTTTGTCTACCACGAGCGCGAACTTTGAACTCTGCAGTCACTCAAGGTTAGCATTTATTGCCCTCGCAGAGGTAAAGAAAGTTCACACATTTTACAGCAGATGTTTTTTTTTTCATCTGAAACCATCTGTACTAAAATGCAGCTTTCTCAGAAGAGAAGCAGGTAAAAATAGCACGTACTGAAGGAGCAGTGAAAAGAAGAAAGAAGACAAAATAAAAGATTCCAGCCTGCCGACAAAAATGACACACAGACACCAAACCACCTTAGACCTCATCAAATAAATCGCTTCTGCTTAATACATCAACGAAATCTCCCAGCTTCAAACATACTCTACTGCTACACAGCACAGACAAGTAAACTTCTTAATGTAGCACATGTCCTACTTTCTACTTTATGTCCCCCCGAGGACACTCACTGAAAGTGAAGAAAGATGTGAGCTCTAACGTAGCCTACCAACGATGACAGTCAGAGCGGCCTCAATACTTCAAAATCAACATCAAAACTAAGTTGGGAGAAGATGTTTTTTGGAATCGTAGACACTCGTCGTCTTCTACTTTGGGGCTGACCATTCTTATACTGTGAGAGAGAAACTGTATAGCAACCATGCCTTAGCCAAGCACACCAGATATGAACAGCTGGCAAACATCCATTAATTCTTTAAAAATGTCAATCAAATATATGAGCTGTGGCATTTAAGAGCAATGAAATCATTCATTATTCATCAGCACCTCATACAGGATCAGATAACACTGCACAACAAGTCTACTCAATGCCAGTTAATGCCACTTATTTAGTAGCAGCTCAGGGCTATGAGTTTACTCGGTTGTAGATGCTGAATATTTAACAAGGATTAAGGTGAACTTGGTCAAGGTGAACACTACACCTATGATTTATGACATGTGTGTTACTAACATGATGACCAATTGCCTCTTATGTCACTGGCCAGTTCTTCAAGGCTTCGTTTTGATGAGCTCCTGCTGGGTACAGCCATTCTTTTCTGCACCACTATCACAGCCAGTTTACCCACCATAACAATAAACATAGTGTTGCAGAAAAATGAAAAAACATATGTTAGACATAAACATACATGTCCTATTATGCTGAATATAAGACATAATAAGAAGTGTAGGAAGAATATAATAGATGCTGTATTACACTAAACTGGGTGAGGAGTGAGGAGCTCCATTTCTACAGCTGTTTTCATTATATCAGAATGTGTTTTTGACATTGGCTTGGTCTACCAGTGGTTTCCAAATGGTAACCCTCTAATAAATCCAACCTTTATGATGGTAATGATGTTTCAGGTAACAATGTTTCACATGCTTTCACACAGGACCTTTCAGACTGGCCTGAACCAAAATAGCAGGTGTGAAATGTGCCATGTATCAAAACAAAAGAACCTAAAGAGGTGGTCTCAGTCTGGATCAAGCGATCCATGGTCCAGTTTGTTTGCCATATGAAAGTGCTTTTTGGATGGTTTGGACTTTGGACAAGAGGCTGTGCTGCCATGCCAAGCAGCAATTCCAGTATCTACTGTAACTGCACGTTTAGGGCTGGTTGATATGGGAAAAAAAGATTACATCATCTCTATATACTTTAGCTGAATGGCGATATATGATATACAGTACAATGTGAAAATATATACGGTGTGCATATATAAATACAATGTGAAAAAAATACCCAATGAAACCTGTTCTGGTTACTATGTACATATTGAAATTTGATCTTCAATTCTTCTTTACCTGTCAAGACAACTTGCTGACTTGACAACAAGCTGACATCCGCTGCACAATCCTCTACAAACAAATCAGTGCCAAATATTGGGAATATATAAGTGATGATGATGGTGCAAAGTTCTGTAGTGCATTAGCTACACTACAATGTAAGACCAGAACAAACCAGGCCAAATGTGCACAATGTAGCGAAAACACAAACCTTGGTTGGAACCTTGTGCCAGACTTTGAGATTGATTGATCTGTAATCTTTACACAACAGTGATGTTAATACAAAATGCTGATGAGCTTTTATGCTGCTTTATAATTTTGTTCAGTACCAATGACATTCTCTCTCACTCTTACATCTGCAGGATCTAATGAAGTTCCCAGACTGCAGCACACAAGCATTTTCCATACAGTATAAGTGGTTTGGAGGAGCTGCAAATTTAGGAATATGCAGCAGTTCACAGTCCCACGTCAAACGATCGCTATCTTGTTTTTGCCACATACAGGGAGGGAGCTTGCATGGTGATGTGAATTCATTTATTGAAGGAAAATCTGACACCAACTGGCCCTGTCTGAAAAAGATTTTTCCCGCTTACTTGATGTTTGTATTCAGTTCAACTAGACACTCAGGCTTGATTACTGTCAACCAGGTTAAATCTAATCAGAACTCAAGTAGGACCTTTCCAGCAATGTGAGGTAGCCTAAGGTCTCAACACACAGCACACTATGCTGCAATTACAACAAGCTGTGGAAAAGATGATCAAGAAAGTCAGTGAAATATGAATAGAAGTCTGGAGATATCAGAGGGAAGTCTAGCTCTTTCCAGAATGTCTATCTAAATTCACAACAGAGCAAAGACTCCTCCAAGTCACAAATGAACCCAGATGAACATCTAAAGAAACTGCCTGCCTGCTTCAGTGTTCATGACTGGGTGAAAAATGGAAGTCATGATAGCTGACAAGCTGAAAATCAACAGAAACATGAAAGCTTGTCTCAAATGTTTTGGAATATTTTAGAAGAATGCTTGGTGGACTGATGAATCAAAAGTGGCAATTTGGAAGACCTGTACCATCTGTCATAAAGCTAACAGAGCATTCCAGAATAACAACCCTCTCCCAACTGCCAAACATGGTTGTGGTAGTGTGATGTTGTAGGGACACTTTGCTGCTTTGGAACCTCTGTGACTTGACAAAACTGTTAGAACAAGGAATTCTGTCTGCTAAAAGACAAATTCTGAATAAAATAGTGACGTAATGATTCAGGGCAAACTGAATTTTCCTCACCACTATTATAAAAATGGATGTTTATGCTTCACTACTTTTTATTTGGTGTCTTCACTAAAGACAAATTATGTACAAGGACACGGACACAGTAAGTAACACTTTGATATTAGCTGATTGAGATATTTCATTGTTAGTTCTTTTGAAATGGCTTTATTTATAATATTTGTTTAGAAAAGATAAATGTAATTTTCTTCTTTTCACATGATATTATTGCAAGTACTTTGCAAGAAATGCAATATGCAAGAAGATATATATTTTTACTGGTCATGGAACTTTCTGTTTACATTCATAAAAAAAAAAAAAACACAAAAACACATGCCAAAATAATCATTCATTATTTGTAAACCAGGCAGACTGTTCAGTTAATCATTATATTGATTTGAGGTCATATCACTCAGCTCTAGGCAAGAAAACATTCCAAATGTTCAGAATGGCTCGAAAGAAACTAAATGCAGGTTTTGGGGTGGCCAAGCCAAAGTCCTGACTTAAACTCAATTGAGGTGCTGTAATGGGACCTTAAGCAGGTCAGCTTAAGCTAAAAAAGCATCTTGAATCCTTACTGAATTAATGCAATTCTGCAAAGAAGAGTGGACCAAATTTCAACCACAGTTGTGGTGAAACACTGATCTGCATTTTATGAGGTTCAGAATTCACCCAGTGTTTTTGCACAAGCTAGTCTGGATAACAGATAATGCAGTTGCCTTCTGTATTGCACATGTCGGACTGTCTAAGTCACAGTGATGACAGTGCACTAATCACATCCCTTGTTCGGTTTGGGCCTATAGGCTGTTATTAGGGCTGTCTTTTGAGCCACTGATCGGGGACCTTGGGGCCATCTGTGGGTATGTGTGTGTGCTCTTGCAAAACGTGGTAAACAGAGTGAGAAAAAAGAGAGCAGCCGCTGCTGTCCCTTCAAAGTGTCAAATTTTCTTTGCTGCAATGCTGTTATAACACAATGAGCTTGTGCATTCGCGTGTGTGGGTGTAAGAGGTTTTGGTGGTGCCCTCCTTTTCTGTTATTTTAACTCGATGCACACACATGAGCAAGAGCGCAGGAGTGAAAGCGACTAAGAGAAAGCTAGGGTGGGCGAGCTGCAGTTTTGGAGCTGCCCTCTTTCCAACTTTATCAAAGCAGTGCTCTCTCTACACCCAGAGTGATCGCCCCATCCCTGCAGACTGCGCTTCACCCTCCTCTCATCCTCTCATCCTCCCTTTCCTTCCTGTTCCCTCTTCCTCCTCTTGCCTACTCCTCCCTACAAGAGAGAGCTGGTTGCCATGTGAACAGGTGCTGTGCCTGAAGAGTAGTGCCTCTGCACATAGACACATCTGCAAGAAAAACGCAAACACACACACACACACACACACACCTACCAGGTCTGCTGATTGTTCAAAATGCTAGTATAACGATTTATAGGTTTTCCTACCTTCCAAAAACACACATAGTAGGTAAAATGGCCATGCTAAATTGCCCTTAGGTGTGTGTGTGTGCGTGTGTGTGTGTGTAGTACCCATCCACAGGGTATTCCTGCCTTGTGCTGGGTAATCTCTGGATTTGCCATGGCCCTAATCAGGACAGAACGGACAAGATAATGACTTACTAATGTTTTTAGTGGTTGTTGACAACTGACATCAAACCAGCTGGTTAAGCACCATGGAGATTCTATGCTCAAGGCTGTTCTGTAATTAACTCTAATTATTCTTGTTTTTTTTTTTTCACTTTCTCTTGTAAAATAAAATGGTAAGATTGTATTGTGTATGGTAGTGCACACATTGCGATGATGGTGCTGAAATGATAAATTGTACTGTACCTAGTGTACTGGTGTGCTGGTAGAAAGTTCTCTAATGTAGCTAACATTAACATTATATCCAGACAGACAGGGCAACAGAAATTGGTTCATCTGGTCATGTTAAAACTGCAAAATAACATTCATTCCGTCCATTTACTTTAGGACTACATCAGACATTGGTTTGTTTAATAATGATGATATTCTCTTGTTTATTTATTTATTCAGGTTTAACAATGTGGCTGGTTTGCTTGATATACATGATATAGGTAGTCCAATGTCATCACAGCCTAAATATGTAATATAATTGTGATACCTTGCTTTAATGGAATGTTCATGGACTTCAGGGATATAGTTTTGAAACTGTTAACACATAAATGCCTTTAAACATGGGGTCAGAAATCTAGCCAAATGCAGTCAGGACATTGGATCAGTATTGTTAACAGACAATAATCTATTCAATGAACAATCCCTGGCATCATTGCTGAGTCTGTCTCTGTACCTCCAAAGCAGCATCAAAGACAATAAACACACAATGGCCAAAGGACAATTCCAAGTACTTCAGACAATTTGTAGGGGATGTAGTTGGATTTTGATATGATATATTGATATTAATTATCTATAGGTAGATTAATTAAGTTAAATGGACTACATTATTTTAATCAAATGAACAGAACAAAGGGGAACAGAACAGTGGAGCCACAGAAAAAAAAGATTTCCACAAGATTGAGACAGAATGTTATTTAAAACCTCAATAGAAACGATTTCACCCACATCTTGCTCTGTTTAAATCCTGATATAGATATCAATATCGATATATTGCCCAGCCTTAAGTCCAAATTTATATTCTGGAAGATTTTTTTTTCGTTCAAATCATTCTTTTTGACTACTCCTGTCCAAAATGCTTTAGTGGGGGCCATTTCTGTGTATGTCTATAAATGACGTTCACACACATATAGATAATCATACACAAATTGAAAAAAACAGCACATTCATAATGAATACAGAACCACCTACTGAAACCAGCGGGAAAAAAAACCCTGTCAAAAAATGAACATGAGTCACAAACATGCATAAAAACCAGATAAAATGCCCCCCGACACATGTGAACACACAGTCATGAGGCAACATGCAAACACACATGCCCACTTGTGCTCAGACTTCAAAGCAGCACACATTCATGCTGCACATGGTCAAGTGCAGTAGCCCGGGGGGCCCCCATTCCATGTCTTCAGCAGAGAGTGGCCCAGGTGCGTAGGCCATACACAGAGCGAGTGGGCACAACCATTAACAGAGAGAGAGAGCCAGAGAGAGAGATACTGGCGTTATATAAAGCCCTCTAAAGGGAGGCCAGTGAGTGGGCAGCCATTTCTTCCTAATCCCTCGCTCTTTTTTTTTTTTTTTTTTCAAAAAAAAAAAAGAAAAAAGCAACATTCCTCCCACACAGACCCATGCCACCACTCTCTCACGTTGCACTTGTGTTTCTCCCTTTCTCTCCATCTCTTTTTACTGCTCGCTCTCTCTCTCCCCCCATCCCTCTCTCTCCTCTCTATCGCGCTAAAGACTTCTTAAGAATATGCCTGAGGAGAGTTTTGCAGTACGAGTGTATGGAGACCTCAGAACAGCCTCAGTCAGTCCAACCAGGCTTCGGGCTACAGAGGGGTCCACATGCTCTATAGCTTGACAAGCTGCAGTGGAAGATGACTCAGCTGACTGGCATGTAGCACAGGTGGCTGTAAACCTAAGTCCGCATAATCAGCATTCCCCATTAGCATACTTGGAGAGAAGTTGAGCATTCAGTAGTTTGCAGCACATGTAAGTGTGCAGCTAATTTAGCACATAAGCTGGTTAGAGTCAATCTATTTTCTGTGCGTGGGCATGTGGGCGTAGGCACTTTAATTGTAGCTGTCAGACTGGCAGAGGATCTAGTGCTGAAGATAAATCGCATAAGGTGCAGGTGGAGAAAGCGAAATGGGTTCCTCATGTCATGCTTGTCCATCACAAACACCTTGTGTGGAGTCTGACTCACACGTTAACAGGGATGATGACACACAGCAGTCTAGTTCCTTCTGAAACGTGGAGAAAACAGAATAAGACAGGCATGTGCTCCAATTAACTAACGTTAAGTAGTTGATCAATGACCCAAGAGAGCAATTGAATTATTTCCGTACTAACGCTAAAGTAGGAGCCACCTTGAAGTCCGAGTTTAGTCATACAGCATCTGAAACCATGTAGGCAAGGCTGTTTGTGAGGTTAACAACTTGACAAGGCCGGTGTGAGATACACTTCTCTATCTGTTAAGTTACATTAACCTTTTAGCTCTTTTGCAAAATGAATGAAGCATGTTTCAATCTCACAAATGCACTATATGTGCAAAAGTATTGGGACACCATTCATTTTTCTTCTGAAATTAGCTGTATTAAAAAAAGAAATGATCTTGCTTTCGATGGAGTATCTCAGTCCAGCTTTCCACTAAATTGTGAAGCTGTGAAGCTCTAATTGCATACAGCAAAAACAGCCTTACTGAGGTCTGGATGTTGGATGATCACCACCCCACCTCATCCCCAAATAATGCCACAAATGTTAGATGGAGCACCATCATTCCAGAGAACACAGTTCCACTGTTCCGCAGCTGAATTCCAGGGAAATTCATACGCCTCTAGTCCACCTGGCATTAGGCATGGTGCCAATAGGTTCATGTTTATCTCCAGAGAGTCCTATTCTATTGTAAAAGCAATAGACAAGCGTGGTGTGTGCATTTTCACATCAGTGTCAGCAAACTATGTCTGTCCTGCTTGCTTCACACCTGAAATTCAAGACCAAAGTCTGAACCAAGGTTGTACATATTTGCTTTGGTTAAGTTACAGAACAGCAAAGTACAAGTTTGTGATGCACTAAAGAAGAAGAGTTGTGAAAGTTGTTGTGAATGATTAAGTTACAGTCAGACCAAAATGTGGTCTTTTGATCCAGACCGTAGACTGTAGTCTGAAAATCACAGTCCATTATTTCTGTTAGAGGTGACTCTTTGTGCAGGTATGCCTCAGCCATAACACCTCCCTTTCTACAAAAAAAGGTGTGGAATAAACAAACCACACCTCTTACACACAGTTAAGGGAATCTCCCAGTGCAGTACCAGCTTGTACTGCCAAAGCGAGGGAGTTAATCCCTTGCCAAACTGCTGTCTGTACATTTTCTGATGTCGCCCTTTGATATCCTGTCCCAACATGCTTGCTTGTGAAACATCTTGTACTTGTGGAGTACAACTGCCGGGCAGGAGGTAAATATAATTACATAACAGTAAACCACCTGACCTCTGGTGAACTGCAAAATGTTTTCCAAAATTGCACCAAGCAGTGTTGTGGAGTTTCAGTTTGACAGAGTGTGTGTGAGTCCCAGAAGTGCCCTGGCAGACGTGAGACTGAAGCCAAAATGAAAGTGAATACAGAGTATTGTTCCTATCGTGAGAAAAGGGGGCAGTAGATAAGTTGTGACTTCTGTCACTATCGTGAGAGCTGGTATCACTAAGGTGATTCTGGCCTTCTTCAAGTAGATGGACTGTGTCCTAGCTGTTATTCTATCAGTAGATATGGTCCCCCTACTAGTCAGAGACCCAAAGAGTCCAAAGCATACACATCATGGCAGTGTGATACAGTGCAATACACTGGCCTCCTGATCTGAGATCAGTAGACCACCCCAATCCATAAGCCAGAGATTCATTGCTGCAGACAGTTGTAATGAGACAGTCAATCTGGGAGCGTATCGTTAACTAATCCAGGATTAGCAGTGCTTTTTCAAATGTTTGTAGACCTCTGGAATGACAGACAGTGTTGCAAATGACAGCGTAATGTTCCAAGGAACAGGTTGGGCAGGAAATATTCCCAACCCAACCGTCAAATGTGTGCAGTATACTACGCCTCTAAGTCAATCTGGATATAGATCAGATAATGATTTCTACTGGGACACTGAAGCAGAATGGCATGTAAACTGAATGGAATTTGGGCTGATCTGTATTTGTCAAAAACCTTGACGATAGTCACCCCAAAGAACAAAAAGACACTTAAAAGATGCTTTAAAGACGTGAATTTGATGGATTTGCTAGATTTCAGCCAGACCAAAAGGTTTCACTACATCTTTTGAAGACAATGAAGACAACTATGAGGCAAATAACTTCCCTGACGTTCTTATTTTGGTCACTGAAATGTCTTACTATGGGTCAACTTAAGTCAGGCCACATTGGCCCAAACCTGGACATCCATGGACATCTCACACTGGTTGGTGCTCATTGAGCTGGCCCACATCAACAAATCTCTTCAATAATTAACAGACGCAGGTGAGAGATGTTAAGAGACCCACAACCACAGTGCTAAATTCCAAACATGTATCTTGACACGACCTAACAAACATTTAGACTCCTTATGAACATCACTTGAGGTCAGAGTATGCTTTGAAGTGTACACAGGCCTCCAAACAATGTGTTTATTGGAAATTTCCAAAATGGGATCCAACAAATGCCAACAATTTACTGATACAATGCACTTTATATTTTGCAATGTAGAGGAATTTAAAATGGCCATGAGTCTGTAAGAATATTGATCTGTACAATCTGCTGGCTTCTGTTCTTTGGTCCTCAACCCATACACCACCTTTATCCTCATTTAATATAGAATAGAATTGTAATATAATGTATTATAATAAAGTGTCACATTTCATTATGATGGGCAGACAACCTTGACCCTTAAAGCCCAGTAAGCTTGAGTCAAATTTAGACTGTCATGGGACTCAGGGGAAAAGAATTCTACAGCATTCCTATTTGCTTTGTCGTTAGAGGGTCAGAACTTCTCTGTAACCAAAGGCACTAATACAGTGGAGCCCAGGAAATTGCTTGTCAGTCTATTGATTTCATATACAACACCATTCCCACAGACTGGCTCTTATGCAAAGCAATAGTTCTCAGGGCCCTGCAGTTTCCATGGTAACTTCACAATAACACTTCACTGAACATGTGCAGTGGCTGCTGCTGTGCCGTGGTGGTTGTGAATCGCTATCAGCAGTGACTTCTGAAGAAATCACTACTGATAACACCACGAGCGGGAGAGGTTTGGTGGGGTGTAATGCTCACGCCCCGGGATGATGTGGTGTTGAACCGACCAACCCTTTGTTAATCATTACTCTAGAATCGTAGAACACAGGTGCCACCCTTTGAGTTACGTTGTGGGTTAAGGGGAAAAACCGATAGACTTACTGACAGTTTTTCAGTTTAATGGGAAGAACCGGAAAGCACCTAGGAATTCTTTTCCTTTGCCCACACACACAAACAGGCAGCGGGGCAGTTTCCAGACAGGAATGCTCCAGCTGAAAAGGAAACCGAATGTAGGCAAAACATTTACTCTACTGACTTCTCAGCTAAAGGCCTGGCACATGATAAGCAAGGGTAATAAAAATCACATCATGGCATCTTTCCAAGTGAAGTGGCAGCTGTGAGCTTTCAAAGTGAGCCTGATATGAAGTTCATGCACCACACCTTATCATATTATATTTTATCTACCTAAATTACGCTCCTCCTGGAACATAGTCTGGGTGTGTTTTTTCTTCCTTCCTTACCCCGTGTAAACCGCCATTGTTTATTCCAATGAATTTCCCTCCAAGGGATCAATAAAGTATATACGAATCAACCAATCAATCAATTAAATATAACATTAAATGTTTTTTTCCACTGTAACACACATCATAACTGTAAACCTTAATATGCATTTGCTTGCACCCAGGGGAATCCACATTTAACCAATCCACACAATGACACATATTGGACAATATATCAAGGGTTTAAATCGATATTTATATCGATATCACGATATTAAAACAGCACATGGCAATATGGTTTATACAGAGTTTTAAAAGTTTATAAATAATGTTATGTTTCAATCTGACAGAAACCTGTTGTTACTGCTCCTTTGCTCTGCTCTGCATGCTGCTCTCAGCTCCTCCTCTACTCTGCTCCCCTCTGCCTCCAATCGCACTCTCAAGTGCACACTATGGAGGGGGCATAATACGTAGTGTGTATAAAGAAGAAATTAATCAAATTTCAATATATATAAACATGGCAAAAAAGGATTTGATGGGGCGTCTTAATTCTTATATCATATCGAATACTGTCATTCAGTTAAAATAAAGCAGGACGTGGTTTTTTTGTCCATATCGCTCAACCCTAATACTACATAAACTCACACACTAGGATACAGTGAGCACACATGGCCTGAATGGTGGGCAGCTGGGGAATGAAGTTCCTTTCTCAAGGACACTTCATCCATTTCCTGCCAGGTCAGGGAACCGAACCAGCAACATTCCAGGTTGGTTCCCTAACCAGCAGGCCACGGCCGTTAAGCAAAACCATCAAACTCCTGCTACTGAGTGAGAAACATGGCCTCATTTTCTCAAATGCATAAAGAAGCAGATGCAGGAGAGCCATGCAAAGCCACTGCACATGAACTGTCCTCAGCCTCTCTGAGCGGGGATGATTGATTCCTCCTCTGACTAAAGGTAGTGCTGTGTTATTGTGTGCTGGAGGTTGGTGTAATGGCAGGACTGGGGTGTTATTATGTAACCTCCAGAGTAGTGTAGTGCAGCAGTGGTGCAATGGGGAGTCATTCCGCCCTGAGCGGGTTCTGCTTCGTTTCCAGCCTCATTTGGACAGGAATAGTGAGCAGCACTGATCAGAGGACGCGGGACGCGGCGGTGGGGATGGTGAGAATGGTGATCGTGGAAATAGAAATGTAGGTCAGACGTCAGGTCTCTTACCGGTGCAGTTTCCGTACCGCTTGCCCGCCACGCTGTCCAGCAGCGCCAGTGCCAGGTTCTCCGGCGTGTCCGCGGCCATAGGCGTCCAGCTGGTGTCCAGGCTGGCCTCGGAGCTCTGCTCGTCGCTGGACAGCGAGGGGCTCCTTATGTCCGCAGCGGCGGACGGCCAGCACGGCGCCTCCTCCGTCTCCGGGCTGAAGACGTCCCGCGCCGGGCCGCCCTCGGGAGAGGTCTCCCTGAAGAAGGGCACCACGCGGGACAGGCTGGCGCGCCGCCGCGACGCCCCGGTGCCGGCCGCCTTGTCCCCGAAGCCTCCTGCGCGAGTCAGCGCGTTGGTCTGCTTCTTCAGAAACTTTTCCAGTGGCTTCATTCCAGCCGGCATTTTGGAGGAGATACAGCGAGAAGGCCTTCGGGTCTGTCCTGATCAGCCAGCGCCGAATTACCAAGTGCTTATCGGGATCGAAGGGTTGTTCTTTACATCGTAGCTGCGCAGAAGCGCAGACAGCAGCTCTGCTCCGAGCGCGCGCTCAGCAGCACGCAGCCATCCGTCCGCGCTGGACGACGCAGCGCTCAGACGCACCTACGGGCCGCGGCTGCACCGCACGGAGTGTCGCCGTCCTCTGCGCTCGCTCAGGTCGCGGGAGAGAGACAGACGGGCTTCTGGTGCAGCAAAGGAGCAGGAGACATACCGACGCGTGCGTGCGTGCGCGCGCGAGCCGATCTGCGGCTGGGCTGAGCCGCGTTCACAAAGGCGGAGGAGGAGATGCGCGAGCGCCACAGCGGTCAGAGATGCTGAGCGCCGCTGGGGACTGACCCTGCCTCCCTAATCCAGCCCGGGCGAAGACATGCTCAGCGACGTCCGTCCTCTTCTCTTCCCTCCTTCTCTCTCTCTCAGTCTTCTCCACTCTGTGCCCTCGTTCCTCCGACACCAGCCGACAGCACCACACACCCAGCGGGCTGCGCGAGCGAGCGAGCATGTAGTGACCGCGACGCGGCTGTTTTTCGCACCCGTGTTCCAGCAAGACCCGCCTCCCTCGTGTGGATTGGCTGAGCGCGCCCCGCGCCCTGCGTCCTGCACTGGGATTGGTTGGTTGCGGCTCACACTGGAACGCCTCTCAATACCAACGATCTGCCACTTGTCACCCAGGAGGCGGGGCTTCTTCCCACACGGGTGGGAAACGAAATAAGGGGGCTAGGTTTCTCCCTCCTCCTCCTCCTACACTTCCTCCTCCTCCACCTCCTCCTCCCCCGCTCCTCTGCAGCTACTGGAGGTGCAGTTGCCTACAAATGCTACAAAGCAGCAAGCAGACTTCCACAGGCCAGGCTGAGCAGGCACGTGATCACAAGAGTGCGCGGGACATCAAAGCCATTTAGATACATGCAAATAAATTTACATATTGGAGCATTCGAACCTGCAGCAGGCGTTCCATACCCACATCTGTCCTCATTCGACTTCATTGTGTGTCTGCAGATAATAGGCATTTGAGGTGTTTTTCCCCCTGTTCTTTTCACGTCGCCTCTTTTATTTGTAATAACACAGTGATTACATGAGACAGACACATGTATGTTAATATCTTTACAGAAGACCCCTGGCTTCTGAAATATGTAATTACCTGAGCTGTAAACACTAACTAATAGTTTAATATCTTTATGAAAGAGGCCAGGTTTTAATCAACATTTGTACCCAGGTTTTTTCTTCTTTTTTAATGTACAAACCTGAAATTGAAACGAAACCTTATCTCTTTTCATGGTTACAGTTTCCTGTCTGTAAGTTGAGAATCTAAAAACGACGATGATATTTTATTATATGGCTTATTTCAGAGTATATCTGTCATCATCATCTTGAAGATCCCACATCTGGGATCCATGCAGATTTCTAAAACTCTGCTGGTCACAGCCTTGAAGTGTTTTGTTCAGGGCCAGAATGGCCAACATCTCAGCTAAAAACTGCTTTACTATACTGGAATTTCCTAACACCAGCTCATAAACACAGTTAAAATTATAATAAAGTCATCATTTCCACAATGAATTAGTGACTGACACGTCACTGCACCGCGATGACGTCACTAGTTTGCGGTTTCTAACCATATATGTTGTGTGCTGTGTGTGAAGGTGGTTATACTGCTGCTCTGTACATTCTATGAATAATTCTGGATGAACAGTCTAATTTAAATGCTATAAAATCATTTTTAATTACTCATTTTAAATTGACTTCCATTGAAAGTTAAGTTGCCTTTATGATGATAGTTGCTTTTCATTGAATAGTGATGAGATTTTGAGAACAAACATTTGGTCCACAATTAAATTAGTATTGACCTTATAGAAATGTGTATATATGTTTTTGTGTGTTTAATTCTGTTTAATGATTTGCTGTTGATTTAAACTTTATATTTCTAGTCTAGACCCAAAAGAGATAGGGCAAAGACCTTATTGTTTGAAGTTGTGCTTTGTTAGTTACACTGTCATCTTTACTAAAGCATAAAATATTAGCACTAGCTAATTAGCACTAGTAAAAGTAATAGTTTTAATTGAAGCACGGTTTTAAGAACCTTTGCCAACATCTTGTATCAAGACAGGGTTGGCTTTCTCTGAGACCCATCATTATGGCTAATTGGTCCAGATGGAAGATATAACCCAATAGGATATGTATGCACAGCATTTAGTTCTGTTCATGCTTGACTCCACAAATTGATTAAAAAGAGTAATTACGAGATGTGTAGTACTGGATGTTAGACCCCCAACCTGGCTAAACATTAAGCTGCCTAATAAATGTGAGCTAACAAGTAGTGTAACTTGATCATCAGTGTTATGTTGCCTGTCTGAGGCTACAGTCAACATGCCCAACACCAAGCATCAACTGAAGGGGCATAAAGCCCCCCAGCTCAGAGCTGTGGATCAGTACAACTGTATTCCCTTTAGAATTTTGAAAAGTTTATACATGTCTACAAACCACAAAATGACAAACATAAAAAAAGCTACAGCAAACTACCAGCAATTCAGAAGAAAGCTGAAGAGATTCCAAATATTTTACCGTACACAAAGCTCAAGTTGTCACACTGGTGTGTCTAAAAATGAAATAAAATGAAATATGTTTTAATGAAATAAAAATGTACTGATGTAGAGTAAAAAGTTATGATAACAGTTCATAGCAGTTAATCTGTTAAACAGGGTGGAGGTAGTGTTACTACCACAGAGGTATGGAATATCCACAGCCTAGTGTGTATTATTGACACACAGTTAATGAAGATGGTACTGTTTGCTTTAAGCAGATGATTGTTTTTAAATAGAAATATTAGCTACAGTATATTTACAGAAACTAAGCTTCAGAAACAAACATTTTGAATTCACTGTTTCTTTCAAGGCATGAAACGGAACTATTTTACATATATTTGCGTATACAGTCAATGGCAGTTTGGCCCTCCCCATCCATATTACAGCTTCCAAAAGTGTTTTCAAATGAGCACCAGTTACAGGGTAGCCACTCAGAATGGAGGTCATTTATTTTATATCAGTCTTAAAAAGAGCTCAAGAAAAAACATATGAAATGCAAGTACATGTATTTGAACATGTAATTATTAGTACAGTAGTTATTATAAATCCTTCACACTAGCATACACTAGTACTGTGGGAAAGCAGTAAAATATTAAATGTAATACATGTTCCAGTATAATTGTAGAACTGCAGAATTGTGAGAGAAATCTGCTTTTAACTTTGGGGTTAACTCTTAGAACCCGAGATCCACATTTTGGACATGTCAGCGAGTAATTCAGCTTAGAGAACAACTGAAATTCACTAATTTACAACTGAATTAACTCCCAGTTTAAATGCCAAAGAAGCCTTCCAGTGCTTGTTTACTACTCTGCCCATTTGTATATCTCAATATGCATGCAGACTCTGACTGATCAGTGAGAGGGGGAGGGGCTAATGACATCACTGACCCAGATATTGGATTACAATAAGTGCCTGTTGGTTCTGTTTGGCTCACACAGAAAAAAAAGTCCTGAGAAGGGATAATTCCAGTACATACATTAATAACAAAAATAATAAAGGTTGTTTTTTTAATTTGAACTACTTTGAAGAACGTATTATTATAAATATCCTTGTCAATCTCATTTTAATCTCAGAGCACTGTGAATGATCAATTTTCTGAGATGTAAAGAGTTTTTACTTTTTTTTCAGAAAAGAAAATGTTGACGCAAGTCATTTGTTTTATCAAAACATTCATACAAATATTTTAATAATCTTAATTTTACATCTCATATGAAGACACATTTGAGTAGCCAAGAATCTCCAAGAAAGTAACAATTTGCTGCATGTGTGACTGTTCTAAAATACCAAATACTTTTTTGGCAAATAACATATGTCAAATTATAAAAACATCCCACCCCTAGAGCTCTAAAGGTTAAACCAACCACATCAAACACAACACTAAAGCTAGCACATTCTCCTGAACATAAGTGCTTGTTATCACTACAAATGGACATCAAAATTAATTACCATAGTGAAAACAAATGCTGGCACTTCTGTGACATTTCCCCAATTGGCTGTAGAAAACAGCTGACAATGCTGACCCCAGGAAAGGATATAAGCCTGTTATACTCAGATACTAAATTGTACACTACACACAGTAGGTTTTCAGACACAAAATAGGTTTTCAGACACTGTAGGTCATGCCATTATGCCAACATTTCATCACTGTGAGAAAGCCAGAAGTGAAACATAGTACAGTTGAATATGAGAAGTGTTAGGTTACAAATTTAGGCCTGGTTCTCTGAGAATTCCCCACTGTCACCATGGACATAATATTTGAGAGTGAAACCATGACGCAGGAAGGTGTTGCATAGCACCCCAACCCTGTGGTTACATCTGATCACAGTGCTAAATTAAGACACATTAGTATGGTTGTGTTTTCGACATGCACTCGATTTGAGCGTTTTATTCTTGCCACACAAACCACTTCTCCTTTCTAATTTATTCCATTTTGTTAGACACTCCTCAGAATGACACTTACATCACGTTTCTGCCAGCCTCTGCATTACTATGTGTGAAAACACTCAGCAACTGTGAGTGTATGCTGGAATATACAGTGTCAATGATTTGGTCAAGCATCATATGTCATGACCTTAGATCATATGACAATCTCTGAGTTGGAAAAACTGACTTTTTGTCAGGGAAAAAAATTATAGAATAGTACACTTCCTCTTAGAGTCTAAAATGGCAAAAAAACATTATAATGTTCTGGGTCTGAGTAATGTATATCCTATTTATATTAGGATATAAACAGAGCAGGAAATGGACTAATATCAAATGGAGGTAGTATCCTTTATTTTAATCTTGCAAAAACCTTTTTTCTGCTCCCTTGTTCCGCTCTGCCCCTGCTCTCAGCTCCTCCTCTACTCTGCTCCCCTCCACCCCCACTCACAATCTTATGTACACACTATAGAGGGGACATAAGACTTAGTGTGTTAAAAGAAGAAATGAAGATCAAATTTCAATGTTTAAAAACAAAGTAAATAAGGATTTCATTTGGGTGTCCTAATTTTTTCACATTGTATTTTTCACACATATATCATATATTGTACATAACCTTTCAGCTAAAATATATTGGGACTTGATTTTTGCCCATATCACCCAACCCTATACTCCAAAAAAAAAAAAACACCATGAGATTATATTAGCAGCATTAAACTTCCTTTAATCAAAATAATGTGTGGTACCTGTACATCAAAAACTTCTGACATATTTGATCTAATTTTACCACATTAGCTGGCTACATTAGTTACCCAGGTACTTCCCCAGCAAAGAAAAGGGGTGAGTGATGAGTGACTTTAACATCTAACAGTTCTAATACAGGCACGTATATATTGGTATTAATGTCTAAATCAGGATATAAACAAAATGGAATATGGGCTGAGAAGATATATTGATATCTATATTTATAACAGGATATAAACAGATTAGTATAAGGACTGAGAAGATATATTGATATTTATATCTATATCAGGATATAAACAGAGCAGGATATGTGATGAGGCAATATATCAATATTTATATCTATATCAGGATAAAAAAGCGTGATATGGGCTGAGGTAATATTATTTATATCAAGTTTAAACATTTTTAAATAACATTCTGGTTTAATCTTGCAGAAAACCCTTGTTCTGTTCCCTCACTCTGCTCTGCCACCTGCTCTCAGCTTCTCCTCTACTCTGCTCCCCTCTGCCCCCATTCACATTCTCACAGACACACAATGAATGGGGCATAAGAGAATTCTGGCTTGAAGATGATTTATTGAATTTAAGTTATTGAATTTAAAAGAACTTGATACACATTATGTTTATATACATTTTTTCCCAATTGTAATTTGTACATCATATATTGTATATTGTGTATCACTATTCAGTTAAAATAAATTGGGATAAGATCTTTTGCCCAGATCACACTGCCCTACTGTAGCCAGAGACGGGCTAGTGCTTAGGGTGTGGGCCACTGAGAGAGCGACAAAGAGAGGACTACAGGCCTATCCTCAGTTCTTGGCAATCGGCCAATCATGTAAATGCTGCTGCCAGAAACAATGGCAATAACTGGGAAGAGTAAGCCATGAAGGCTAGCGAGAGAAAGATCCTCCAGATAATGCGAAAGGCAGGTGCAGGCTGGCCATCGCAAAATTTGGAAGTTTTCCCAATGGCCAAGCCTCAAGAATGTAAACCCTAGCCACCTTATTTTATATGTACCTTCTACCTTCTGGCCAATTGATCTAGATTATAAGCACAATGAAAATAAACATACAGAATGAGTAGTGCAATATTCTGAAATAATAATAATAATAATAATAATAATAATAATAATAATAATAATAATAATAATAATAATAATAATAATAATAATAATAATAATAATACCACTAGAAAGTGCTTCATCTGTTATTATAGTGGATAAGATGGATATACAGATATTCAATAGGTTATTGTACCCTCTGGGGCATGGTTGTTGCAGTTTCCTTTAACTAGCACTTGTTGCTAAAACATGCATTGAAGAGGAAACCTGCAGTGCAGTGGAGGAACACCAAAAAAAGAGAAAGGCTTTGGTGGCTGACACTGCAAAGTGTGCTATGATAACAGATTTACTTAAGCAGACCACAGGTGATGAGGACATCTCCTGCTCCTCCCTCCCCTGACCAAACATTCCTGTGCTGCTTTTTTGTTGAAATGTCTGACCCTGGAAAAACGGGTGCTGCAGGTTTCAGGTCAGATTCAGGCCTTGCATTGAGAACATCCAACACATACTATGTGCTAATTAGTGATCCCTCTCTTTCTCTAGTTTCTCCCTACCTGCCTTTGTCATCCTCTCTTTTGGAACTGTCCAGGCTATCTCTCTCTGATGGGTTTCAATTTTTTAGGACCAGTCAGGAAATCTCAGCTTGGGTCTCAAACTCATGGGTACAGAACAAGGTCAGGCATCACTTTTAAGACCCCGAAGAGCGCTAGGGTTGCACAATATTGGAAAAAAAAAATTGTTGTTCTGTTTCACAAGAAGTGAAGGATCCAAAACTCTGGGAGAGTGCAACTTTCCATTGGTTTCAAACAGTTGTAGCATGAAATGTATGGTTTAATTTGTCAATATGACTACTGCACATGCATACATTGCAATAACAATACTGAAATGATATGTTGTGTGACCCTACCTCAGAGCCTGTTGGACTACTGTTTACTTAGTTATCTAGCTATTCATTCAAGCTGTAACAGCCTGTTACATGTTGGTCTAGGACAGATGTATTTAATTAAAGAAAATTTCTTCAAACCAAGATCCAGAACAACATAATATCTCACTTCCATTTTGATTCAGTGCCATATACTGTATATGTAATGTCAAATCAAATTACAATTATAATTAAATTTGAAGTTACCATTATAAAGGGCCTTTCTACATACCCAAGGACACTTTGCAATCAGCATTTTTCACAGTCGCACTCAGCACTCAACAAACACACACCAACAAGAAATGGCAGTCAATTGTGCACAGCATACTCTCTACCAGAAACAATCCTCCACCTGGAGGACTGCATCGAGCACTATGGAGGGTTCACCCAGGACAGAGTGTGCATCCATAACTGAGATTACAGACATACATTCATGTACATACACATATATACCCACTCACAGTAGCCAGTTCACCTGATATCCATGTTTTAAGAATGTGGGAGGAGTTTCTGGAGGAAATAAACCTACATCATAAAGGCTAGAAAATTTACGTTGGAGGAAAATAATCACTCTGTCAAATGTAATCCTCAGTAGTTTATTGGATATATGTCAAGGTCCACATAGTGCAGTGTCTGGTTCTGGACCGTGATCCACCTGTTAATGACCTCGGGTCTAGGGTGTAGTGAACATAGGACAAGTGAGGAACCCATCCACTATATAATCCATATAGACCATCCAGATTCTGTTTGAATGACTAATGTATTTAGAAATGTAAGATGGGTGAAATGTTGCATTTTGGAACAGCAAGAAACCAGAACACATGCTATCTCTCCAGAGATCAACAAAGGTCAAAACAACAAATAAAACCTAACAGTAACTCCACACTCAAAAGAAACTTCATAAGGCATCAACCAAAAAAAAAAAAAAAGAAGTAACATACAGATGACTTTCCTTACACACAGGCCACATGAGATTAGGAAGAGAGTGCTTTTCCTGCTTCTTTTATATATACTCACAAGGGCATACTTCACTCGCAGCATATATCCATGTCAAAGTCATGTGTGAGGGTTTGATTTTACAATCCTACATACAGTAAGGAACATGGTAAAATGCTTGTGTGTGTCTCAGATGCTATAGAGGGTATGCAGAAGAACATTTAATGTTTGAGGTACTTAACTATTAAAGGTTTGGGAACAATTTTTCAGACTGAATGGAAATGTACTGAATCTTCCTTTTACTGTTTTTTGTTTATAAAGGTTACATTTTCCTAATGCTTTCATGCAGAATGGACTCTCAGTTAACAAGATACAGTTGTCCAAACAAGGGGCTTTTGTTCTCCTTCAGTCAAGTGATGGAGGAGAATCAACTCAATGAAGCCTATCTGATAGACCTAAACCTCTTGGAGGTGGTTGCACCTTACAGTGCTAAATAAGGCTGTGCAATATGATGATATTTCTCGTTATCATAATACATTACAACATAATATACAATTCCGAGTGTGCTATGGACACTGCAATTAACACAAATTAAATGCAAGGTTGACTACAAATAGCATAAAAGATGCAACTTTAGTTTAGTTTAGTGGTATTATATTTGTAATTGTGCCACAAATAAAACAATTTTTGTCCATTTATCAGATGTCAGAATATCATGTATTGTGTAAATTGTTCACACACATACACTATATTTATTTCATATCAACCCCCTTAATTGTTCAACTCTTATTTAAGGCACTTTATGAACCAAGGTTGAAAAACAGCTTGTCTGTATTTTTTCATAGCAAAGGGGATTTTAGAAATGACATTTCAAAGTTTTTTTCATCTCGTTGAAATTCTGGAAGTATTGGAAAATTCTCAAATATGCTCTTTACAGGCTAGACATTCCATTTGAACTTAGTTTCAATCAGAATTTTAGGACCGGGCTCTTTTGCCGGTGTCAACTCACATTCTGTGTCTTCTGAAACATGTAGAAATCTGCAATTTCTTATTTATCCATCTCACCCTAGCATTTCCTTCAACTGAGGAGACAGCCGTCAGCCAGATTCAATGTAAAGAATCGATGTAATTTCTTTAATATCGGTCATGAATATAGCCAGTATGATTCTTTACTTTATATGTTGTACTGTTTTACATATATATATATATATATATATATATATATATATATATATACAATGCCATGACTGATTTTGGTAAAACATTTACAGTACAGACAGTTAGTGCTAGCTATGATATTGGATCAGAGGTTTAAATCCTGTGCCATGCTGCTTGCCATCGGCAACAAAATTGGCCACGCTCTCTCTGAGTGTGTAGATTGTGCTCTAAAGCAATGCTGGTCAGCACAGGCATCTGTTAGTTGTTGTATCAGAGCTGTCGTGCCACTGATGTCAAGCACCAAAAGCTATATAACCCTCAAGAGACTTTGTGCTATTCTATTCTACGCCCTATTGGTTAGACAGGTGAAGCAGTTTAGTGTGGTGATATCACCACAAAGGTCTTGACTCTGAGGGAACTCAAATTCAATACTTCAATTCAATACATAAAATCACAGAATTAAACATAAAACACAAAAGAACCGCATTAAAATCAATTCTGTTCTGGAGGCTTCATTTTCTGCTCTTTTCCTGGTGCTGTTTGTTTTTGGCCTTCACTTTGGATGTGCATTGAGGACTCTAGGTAAATAAGAGCTTGGAAGAATATAACGGTTGGGTCCTCAAAATCACTTCAAATGTAGGTGGCATTTCAGGCTTCTCTGATGTAGCAGATGAAAAATACAGCCTGCCTCCACTGTAGCCTAAGCTGTGGAATGTAGCTCAAGTCCGTTTCTCTTGTAGGCCTCGCTGGCTCCTCCATTCAGTGCACCCCTACACTTCCCTAGTGTCTTCATATAAGAAATAACAATGATATGAAGATAGTTGCAGTGCCAGCCCCATCCTATTTTGGGTCCTTTCTCTGGAACATACAAAGGAGATTTTTAGATCACATTTATATTACAATATCTCTGTTTCTTTTTGGCCTATCAACATCAAACATGAGCTATCAAAAATGTTTAAATACCCGTCATACCACACACTGAAAACTCTTCTTTAACATAACCGGCATCTTTTTCAGTTTATTCATGAACGTGTAACGATCTCAAAGATCAAGATGCTCCAGATTACAGTGTTTGGTATCTCTGGTGAAGCTATCTAAAGAGTGCTTGGGTGGATTGCAATAAGAATATGGGTACCCTGAAGCCAGCTAATCAGAGGCCACCAGGAACCAGATCTATGACTGTATCTGAAGCCACAGCAGTATTATTTAGGTCCACTGTCCAAAACCAATGCTCAAGATTTCTGTTACTTAACAAACAGTGGGGTCATAACTGTGAGGCAGAGCTCTTCTGTGTGGTCTTCTATCAGTGCATGTGATGACTACAGATGATTCACTGTAAGTGTGGTGGTGTTTGTGTAGACCTTTCTGTAATCTCAAACTGAAAGAAGACAAGCAATGAACAGAGAAGAAAGGCCTTCACACATCACCGGGCCGTTGTCTGGGCAATTGCGTAACTGTATCTCTCCCTGTACTGAATGTGGCTGTTGAAGATGTGCATTGCTAAGGAGGACCCACTCCACTTGCACGCACGCACGCACGCACACACACGCACACACACACACACACACACACACACACAGATGACGAATGACCTCAGGAGCATAACACACTGGCCCTAGAGTGACAGGGCCAGTGTACCCATCTGTGATCTCTGACTCATGGAGTATGTCTCCCCCCAACACACACACACACCCCATCCATGCTGTCACAATGTGCTTCTTATATGCCTAGCCAGCCCCCACAATGCACACAGTGCACACGACACACTCAGGGACACTGCTCACTATGAATAGCCTGTCCATGTACTCATAATGTCCCAGAGCATAGTTGAACTTCTGCTGCAGGGCATTCAGAAGTGTTATTTTTGTGCATGCAATAGTAAATATGAATTATAATGTGGTCTTTTATTTTAAATTACTTTGTTTTAGGGGCTGAATGAATTTTAGCTTGACTGTTTTGGAATTACAGCTTTCCTTGGGTCCACACCCCTTATTGTGGTGAGGATAAGTACTGGGCTGACTTAACAGTGAAACAGAGCCCTAGCTCCCTACATCTATTCTTCTCTGCAGTTCCTCATCTAGACTGTTTTGGTGTTGATGAGAGGGTTGCTTATTTTGCAGTCTAAATAATGTGACAGTTCATTTGGGGTTTTTCTTTGCTGATGTCCTGCTACACACTAAAAACAGAGGTATGACGTATGTACTGTTTTGTACTCAGATGTACGTATTCCATAAATGTACCCTCAAAGGTACAATATTGTACCTGAATAACATTTAATAATTTCCCTCACAAAAATGAGCAGTAAAGATGCATTGCTATTATCCGATGACATGTCGAGATGTGTTTGTAAATGTGTGCTTATTTAATTCTTTCTGAAAGCAGACTATATATGTCAGTTGACAATCTCTACCACACACTTATGAGCGGAACAACTCTGTACAAACACCCACCCACCGTCAGACAGAAGCTGTGTACAGGATCACTCTCTACAGTCAGCTCAAGTGATCTGTTCTCAGTTCTCTGTATGTCTGTGTGTATGTGTTCAAAAGAGACAGAGGAAGAAAGAGTATTTGTGTGTGTGTGTGTGTGTGTGTGTGTGTGTGTGTGTGTGTGTGTGTGTGTGTGTGTGTGTGTGTGTGTGTGTGTGTGTGTGTATGTGTGTACAGAGTCGTTCCGCTCATAAGCAGATTATCTTTAACTCTTCAAACAGACTCGGCTTGCAGCAATGTGATGTGTGGTGCTCTCTGCCCCATCAAAGGCCCTGACACCCACACATGCTCTGCCCAATGCATCATAAACACCAGACAGGGAAACGGCTCACTAGGCACAAGCATCATGCTCCATAGCCCAGGAAAATATATAGCAACAGCACACATTCACCTCAGACAATGATTCCAAAAAAGCACTTAAACAGGATTATGCTTCACTGTCATCCTGGGGCGTATCACATAATTTAGCTCAGTGTCTTTTGAGAGGTGTCATCACTAATTGGTTGCCTGATAAATGTCTTAATATAGTCTATATTAGGTAAGGCCTGGATCCATATGGGATCTACTCATTTAAAGGCAGACGCACTTGTCTGGAGACACACCAGACAAATATGTGATGGCCAAACACAATGGAAGAGATTAGTGTCTAATCATAAATATGGAATACATGGAGAAGCTGAGAGAACGGGAAAATGCAGAAAAGCTGCTATTATAAAGGATCTGACATAAGAGTTTGTTATTTGAAATATACAGTATAAACAGATGCATGCAAAGTTCCGACACCCTTGGCACTGTTTTCGAAAATTGAGACAATATAAAAGTAGTAAAGTAGTAAAATAAACAACCCCAAGATGCACTGGAGTTGGATTTTGATTGGATCATTTAAATCACATTCAGAGGTGGTCAGAGATAATGTTCTTTTCGGGATCTGGAGATACGGGCTGAGGCTGTATCATTTACATTGAGTTTTAAAGTTTTTTTTAATAACGTTCTATTTCAATCTTGCCAAAACCTTTCTTCTGCTCCTCTCACTCTGCTCCACCCCCTGCTCATAGGTCCTCCTCTATTCTGTGTATATAGTATACTGTGAGATGGGGCACACGACCGTGTTTAAAAATAAAAGATGATCAAGTTATAACACGATGGACAGGCAGTGTTTCGATACCTTTATATGATTATCCTGTTATAGATCTTAGTTTCACTCATTTAACATTTGCATCAGTGATTTTCTGGTATTTTGAAAAGTCTCTTTGTTCCTACAGTTGTGCAATATTGCCAGCGCCACTGACAGTCACTCAACCCCAAAGTGGGATAAGTCTACCCTAAGTTTTTTAGCAGTTAGCAAGGGTTTCTTTTCATGAACATTTTCTCACAACATACCTCTGCTGACAAAAAGTTATTTTCACTTATTTGCACTTATTTCCAAATATCTCATTGTCCATATGTTCTGCGGGATACTTCAAACATTGAGCTTTGTAATGAGCACCACAGTGCAACATTATTCTTATGATATCAAAGGAGGGTTTAGATTTGCATTTGAGTAGATTTCAGAAACAGTTTTCTTTGACTTAATAATTAGAATTTCATCTTAACTGAATAAAAGTGTGCACTGTAGAAACCCAAAGCTGAAAAGGCTTGAGTATCGTCTTATTGCCTTCTCTTGTCATGAGCACTGATTACTTGTGATTTTTAAAATTATAAAGTTAAAGCATAGAGAAGCTCATGGAGTGTAACCACAAGGTGAGAAAGAGTGAGAAAATGTTTAAGGGTGACCAAACGCTGGTCTAGACAGATGGTTTAGGGCTTTTTTTTTTATTTCATGAAAGACAAAGTAACTGTGCATTAGAATTAGCTGGCAATGCTGTGTTTTATGCTTAATTGGGAACAGAAGCTGTGTTTATGACTTGTCATTAAAAAAGTGTCACTTGTGCAAAGGTGTCCAAAGTTTTATATAAATGTATTGCAAATGTAGTGGAAACCCAGAAACAAATTAACAAGGGGGTAAAATTGGTTGAAGTAGAAAATGCCTTTGGTATTATTGTCCCAAAATTATATATAAGAGGTACATTGTGGGGTTAGTTTAAATGCAGTTACAATTTGCCAGAGGAACAATGAAATATATACTTTGCATGCTTATGTATTTAGAGTGGAAAGTTCTTTTGGGGTCAAACAACCTGTACTGAACTGCACTGAATTCATTTTGCTTGTATTAATTTACCTTTTTATTGACTTTCCATGTATTACAATTAACCTTTAAAACCTAGGGTATGTTGTCGTAGTCTGACACGTTTATTTGCCATAAAATTAGAAAAATACTTATAGGAGACAGATATTGTTATTTTCATGCACTGGAAGACTGATATGGCATTTAAACAGGGATTTAATTCAGTTGGAAACTAGTGGACATTTTTTTTCTATTTTCCGAACTGGATTAGTCACTGATAATTCATCAAACAGTGATGAGACCACCATGGTTAGATAGGGTAAGTAGTTTGTTAGGATATGTGTGTCTGTAGGTTACTCTGATTATGAGTTATGATGCCGGGCAAAGTGCGGATCTCAGATTCTAAGTGTTAACCACACATATGGAATACACTGCAACATTTACAAACACTTAGACTACAGCTGTTTTGATAATAAACAATAGATACTAAGTGTAATTTTTATAGAAAAAAATAGTCAGATTTTAAATTAATTACATGTTAACTGACAGTTCATACCTTTTTCATATTATTACAATATTTAAATTCAGGTCTGACTAAATAAAAAATCAGTCTTAAAATTAAAACATAATCTTGAAATGTTTGAAATTGATCACTTTTAATGTAATCAATGTAAAACATTTGACAAACAAATAAAAACAATTATTTAATAAACAAAAAAAAATTCACATTATTCACACATTTGAGATGTACTAGTACAGTATAGACTGAATGCTAACAAATTGCAAAAGTAAAGAATAAATAAGCTGAGAAATAGAAAACAACGCATTAATAAGAATAATAATACATAACAGAAGCGTTTGGGTCAGAGCAGAACTTGTTACTGCGTCAGTGTGATGTTTCAGATGTAAAACCAGGCGCGGGAGCATCTGTGTTCATGCAGCACACACACACACACACACACACACACACACACACACACACACACATCGTTTCATGAGCACATCATTTGTCTCTTTGGGTGGCTGCCCTCAAACAGCTCCCATGAATCATGTGTGTGTCTAATGAGTGTCAAATGTACTCACACACATATACAGACACACACTCAGAATCTGGGGGAAGGGGTAACATGGTGATATCATCCTCAGTGGCAAGCTGCTTTGTTTGGTCACTGTCGCCTTGTGACAACGCCAGAGGGGTCAGTCCCTCTCCGACAATGTGTCTCTCCAGAGGAGAACAATAGCAGAGCAAGGGAAGCTATTTAAATATTCACAAAGCAGCACCGTTGCCCATTAAAAATGTATTGTTGACAGAGGCTCTGAAAGAAAGCCACCTAATTGAACCTTCTGTAGCTTTTAAATGAGAGTCTGAACTAAGCCAGGACCACATTTAGTAATATGCAATATTCAGGGCTGAGTATGCATTCACCTCACATGCTCATTGGTCAGTTTCTCGAACACAAGAGATTTCCAAACAGTCAGACTTTTGTCGTCTAGCTTCAAAGGAGGCATAATCTGTGTCCCAGTATAGAATCCTTTGAGGATTCACAAGTCAGACTAAAATTAGATTGAACAGACTCTCCTTTGGAACATTCTTTAGTTGGGTTCCAGACTAAGTGTAAACGGAGCCTGAAATTTGAACCAGTCCAGGGTTTTTAAGTCCTAGACTCCACTTTCAATAGACATCAATAGGGGTTATCTTTGTACCTACTTTATTTGGTGTGGGTCAATTCATTTTTAGTTTGGGTCAGTTTTGACATGGGTTTACACTCCACCCATAGTCATACAAGCAAACTGTGGTCCAACAAAAAGATTCTCGATTACTCTAAACCAGTGGGAGTGCATTTTTAAGGTGGTCCATAGCAAACATGAGAAAGCAGAATTAGAATTTGCTTTTCTAGTAACATATCAACTATATACTGCCAGTATAGTCTGCTTTTCAGACACTCACATATTATGGCAATAGTAAGGCTGCAAATCTTGTCATTTTTAATCATCGTCATCATCATTGCAGTAGTCACAGCACAGGTCAAAATAAACACTTCCAGAAGCAGAGTTTTTATCTGCTTAATAACTCAGATATTTGTTAAACAGAGGGCATTATCCTATCATGCCGGATCATCAACTTCTGGTGAATTTATTTGGAATTTTTTATATCACAATATACATAGAACAACAAAATATTGCAATGTCAATATGAGCTCAAAAAACTGGAGCAGTGGCCATCCACTGTGTCCATGGAGTAGCTGAGGAGTTAAGTGCCTTGCTTAAGGACAGGGATTCGAACTGGCAACCTTCCAGTCACACGGCTGGTTCAATAACATAGCTGCATGATTTTAGAGATATTTAACAATATAACGATTATAACAATTTAACAAAATTAACAATACTCTAATTTTTAGATACACTAGTACTGAAATCCTACAAACTGACAAAAATGTCCCCAAACCTTTGATGAGCATTATATGTATTTGTTTCACAACTGGGCCTGGTTTCTGCATAACTGGTAATTAGATGTTTAGTCCCATATGGCTGGGAGGGTCCAAAATGGTATTATGATCAAATCTAATTCTCTAATAGCTTCACCTGAGGCATCCACGCATGAAGAGTCTCGAAATGGCAGCCCAGTCTCAAAATGCCAACCATGCATCCAAATGTCTTCATTACAATATGAGTGACAAACACTGAACTCACTTCAGCACTCTCCCTCTGAGGAGCGTCACCCAGAGCTCAGAGTCATAAATTACACTCTGTTCCAATGGACTCAAACAGAACAGCCAAGTGGACTCATGAAGCCAGCATGCTTCATACATCACTATGAGAGAGAGAGAGAGAGAGAGAGACTCTTTTTATATGAATTTAAATCAGTCAGTCATTTTTCTTTTCCACTTCATCCTGAATAGGGTCACAGTTATCCACATGGAATCACTGGAATTACTGGTTCCAGTACATCACAGGGTACCACACAATCACTCCACTCACTGCAATTTGGCATGGCCAATTTACCTACCATGTGCCTTTTTAAGGGGAAAGAGGAAAACCCATCAAACTCCTCCCCTGGCAGGGATTGAGCCAACACCCCTAGGCCCAGTTCTTCACAAATGTTTTCAGCCAATTTTATACCATTTGACCACATTGGCCCACCATCTAAAGATCCCCCCAACAGAGCAACACATGACTCCCAAGCTCAGATTCTGCAATGCAAAGTGGCCACATGGACCAGACGTTCTGCATTATTAGTGGGCAAAGTGAAATGTTGAGCTCAGACACAGAAGCATTAATGAAGAAAATTCCCAAACAACACACTTCTCCGATCCAGATGCAGGTTTCCCAACAATCCCAACCGTTTAGTGGAGCTGGCCTGGATGCATTTTAGTGATGGTAAATATCACAAACATTACTGATGGAGGTAGGACATGAGCAGGTGTGTGTTTAATATGTCAGCATAAATAGAATGTAAAATGCCTTCTGAACAATAGTGCTGCTGTGTTTACATCACAAAATAAAAGCACCAACACATCACTAGGCTCTGTTCAAAGAGTGAGTTACGGAGGAAGTTGGGGTAAAATTTGTAAAATTCTTAATTTCTTAAAAAAAAAAAAAAATTAACGGGTAATTATCACTAGTATTTGTAGAACATGCTAGGAGGGACAGGGGTGAGAGTGGCAGTTAAAAGTGAAGGAGAAAGGTCTGGGCCTCTGTAGGTATGGAAAAGAAAGGCCACTAGTAAAAGAAAAAAGAAAAAAAAGATCAGAATGCTGTGCGGCACCATAGAAACTGGCACACTGAGATGCCAGCAGGAGAGAGAGTGAGAAAGGAACACATTTTTTGACACTTTGGAACTGTGAAATCTCCTTTAGCCAGACAGGAAATCGAAGAAGTATGGCAAGAGTTGCTCATTTTTCTGCCTAAATGACTGGGATTGCATAACAAACTTGGATCCCACTTCCCTCTCACACACCGAGCAGTGGCTCAGACCTGTCAGTCATAAAGTATTACCAGCATGTTCCAGCACCGAGTTCGTAATGCTAAACACTAAGGTGATGCATGCGTACAGAAGTGTCTCAGCCGGAACATCACAGCGGCCTTAGTGTCCCCTCCAGCTGCTTCAGGCATGAATATTCATTGCAGGGCAGTGTCTGCATTCTCATGCTGATTGGTCGAGCAGATACATTTGCACGGACTGACCACCATGCCAACCAATATAATCGACCAGCAGGTCTTGCTGTGAATTGGATGAATATTCATCATGTTATTCTGCTTTTCTGTGAATAAGGCATTTGTGGTGTGGGCAGATGATTGGCGTTCCACCTCAGGGGCCTGTTTCATCAGGAACAGAAAAGCAGAGGGAGAAAATGGGACTCAGCAACTGGCCTGAAGTTGTGGTTGAGGATGAGATAAGGCTATTTCAGCTACTCTCCAGGAACAGGAACATTCTACACAAGCTCTAATAGTTGTTGACGAAATTGCAAAACACATCACCAATTTCCCTGCTGAACTCAGACTAACATTCTATCAAAACATGTATCTCCAAAATGGTGACTTTACAGGAGAATTTAAATTTGAATGGAAGTGAATGTAAAATAAACGTTTTTGGCAAGTAATTTTAGAGCATTTCTTTTGGTCTATTCAAAACAAAAAATGGAGATGCATGTTTTCATTGGATAGCAGCAATATTCTCCCATCAGACATCAAGAAAGTACCTCTTGTGTCACTATCCATTGCCAAACCATCCTAAAGAACTGGAAAATGGTGAAAAACAATAGTATAACACAATGAAAAAATCTATTTATCAATCATCTATCAATGGATACTGTATGCATTACACGGTCAACATTTATAACTTCACTTGCAAGAATAACTCCAATTACCACAAAGAGCATTCAAATTTTATTTCTATAGCACTTTTTACAATGAAGGCATTGTCACAAAGCAGCTTTACAGATATCTGGGTCCAAGCCCCTTATAAACAAGTCAGCAGGTGAACTGGGAGAAACAAACCTTGAGAAAAACCAAGCTTCAAACCATTATGAAAACAGATTACACTGACTACCTTCAAGGTCTGACTTTGACAGTAAGTCAACAATCAGTTCTGTAGTTCAGAAATGGTTAAGTGTGAAGACAAGCATTTGCTTAGGAGTGTCTTTGAAAATGGTGAGGTGATCCCACTGCGGTAGGGACAAACCATTAAACCAGCAACTGGATGTTCCCAAAACTCACTGATGTGCAAGGGCATCAAAAGCTGTCCCATCTGGCCTGACTGACGTGTTGGAGTCACAACACACAGTGCATTACATCCTGCTGCATATGCAGCTGCCCAGTACTGGACCTTGGACCAGTGGAAGAATGTAATCAAACAGAATCTCGGTTCCAGATACAGCAAGGCACTTTCAGAGGTGCTTGTGCTGTTTAGGTGGGAAAACCAACAGCATATTAAGGAGGTGATCCTAATGTTACAGTATATGACAAATGCAATGCATACATGTACCTTTACAATGTTTGTTTATTTCAACAAGAGATATTGTACAATTAACCTTTAGGACCCAAAGCCAATTTTGTTGGGTGTTTTTGTAGTTTGACATATTTTTTATTCACCCAAAAATTTAAAGTATTTATAGGAGAAAAAGTATTTACAGCCACACATGCCAGATATTACTATCAGGAGATCTAGGCTACTCAAAGTTGTCATCATTTGAGATGTAAATATTAACAGAATTTAGATAATTGTGTGAATGTGACCATGTTTTGATAAATAAATACAAAATAAAGTTCTTCAAAATACTTGACCATTGTCCAAATAAAATTAAAAACTTTATTATTTTTCTTATTACAAAGAGCTTTTCAGGTTACTTAGTTACTTTACTTCGTCATACTGGACAATGTTTAGAACATTGCTTTATTAATGAAATTGCAAAACATGAAAACCTGGATTAAACATGTTTGCACTCACACGTGGTCAACATTTTAAATGAGTTTAAAAGCTAATGTAAGTAAACGTGATGTAAGTATGAAGTGTGAATGGTAAGACGAGGAAGTGAGGAACCTACGTAAATCAAATATGAGTCCATTATATAAGAAATCTAAACACCTGCTACACAGCTGGTGTCTGAAGCAGCATCCGTTACCAAGTTGGAATTTAGAACATTATGACATCCAAGAGGGAAATATCACTAAAACTGTCTCCAATTTTTAATTCTGAAGATCCAAGCTTCTCTAGATCTCTGGCTACTCTCAGTTGCAATTTAAAATTCATTAGTCAACAAGCAAGAAGTAGTGCTTTAACCTGTTTATGCAGGGTTTCTACTGGAGAACAATACCGTTTGTGTAAGATAAGTACAGTAGGATACGCTGATCATTTGAAAGGGTGAATCATTAATGTTTTACATTGTTGGCTTTCAGCTCACTTGGTGCTATTTGTGGACAAACCCTGTATCCACACAAATAAATAAATTGTTATCAAACATTCTAAATTAAAAAAATAAAAAAAAGATCTTTTCTGGAACTTCAGCTAACATCAATAGACAAAGGTACACTGAATCAAAGGGCTACTTATACACAGACAGAGACTAGACACACCTGGAGAAGATAACGAGAGGGCAGGGCTACAATGCAGGCACAGGTGGGAATACTGATGACAGGATCAAGCTAGGACAGAAAAAACAACAGAGCCATGTGATAGAAAAGCACCACCCAAAACAAGACCAAGGACAGAAGCAGAATAGAAACTAGATATGGAAATTAGATAGCATAAAGAAAAAAGGACAAAAGGATTGAGAGCAGTCTATTTCTAAAGACAAATGGCTTTGTGTGTTTGTTGATCTGTGTGTATTAAATGCACTTCATCTGGGGTTCATGGGCTCAAGTTGAAGTTTTTAAATGTATCTGTAATCTGTTTTGTGGGAGAAGGTTCCATAACAGTAATTATATAGAATTTTTTAAATTCAGAAGATCCCTGCCCTTTATCTTGTAGGAATTGAAGTAGAAGATATTTTGGAACCATCAGGACACTTTGTAGCACTGGCTATATAAGGGCCTTAGTCAGGGAGGTGATCAAGAACCCAATAGTCACTCTGACAGAGTTCCAACATAGCTCTGCAGAGAGAGGAGAACCTTCCAGAAGGACAACCCTTTCTGCAGCACTCCACCAAATAGGCCTGTATGGTAGAGTGGCCTGACGGAAGCCATTCCTCAGTAAAAGGAGTTCAGGGTAAAACAGCCCATCTGGAATTTGTCAGAAGGCACCTAAAGGAATCTCAGACCATGAGAAACAAAAAGATTGAACAGAATGCCAAGCATCTCATCACCTAGCCAATACCATTTCTCCAGTGAAGCATGGTGGTGGCAGCATCATGCTGTGAGGATGTTTTTCTGCAGGAGGAACTGTGAGACTAGTTAGGGTCGAGGGAAAGATGACTGCAGAGATGTACAGAGACATCCTTGATGATAACCTGCTCCAGAGCGCTCTGGACCTCAGACTGGGATGAAGGATTATCTTCCATCAGGGCAACGACCCAAAGCACCCAATCAAGATAACAAAGGAGTGGCTTCAGGACATCTCTGTGAATGTCCTTGAGTGGCCCAGCCAGAGCCCAGACTTGAACCAGATTTAACATCTCTGGAGAGATCTAAAAATGGATGCGCGCCAACACCCCCCATCCAATCTGACGGAGCTTGAAAGGTTCTACAAAGAAAAATGGGAGAATCTTCCTAAAACCAAGTGTGCCAAGCTTGTAGCATCTTCCTCATAAAGACTTGAGGCTGTAATTTAAGTAATAATAATAAGTTTCTGATAAAAATTGTATTTTTATTTTATTTCAAATAAATGTGCAAGGATTTCAACTTTGCCATTTTGGTAGAATTTGAGGGACAAAATTGATTGAATCCATTTTGGAATGAGGCTGTAACATGAAATGTGCAAAAGGTGAAGCACTGTGAATACTTTATGTAGCTTTAGTTAATGAATAGATCAGACAACCAACTGAGTTAACATAATTAACCATGCATGAGTAATAGGGGCTTTAACAGCAAAACATAATTCTACTGAGGAGACAAACTTTTTCCCTGTGACTTACAAACCAAATTAAGAACCATCTGCACAGTATTGGCGACTGTATACAAGCAGAATAATAAGTGTTGTAATAAAACCCAGCTGTCTCTCACTCCCACTTCTATTTAATCAGTATGTATCCCACTGGCCTTCTACACGTCCGTGTATTATCTGAAATTTCATGCTTAATCAGATTAAACACTGTAAGTGCAGCAGAAGTGCTGAAGCACGCCCGGCTTCATCAGCCTACAGTCTTCAGAAATCAGAGTAATCAGCACCTCCAAGTGGCCAAGAGCCAAAGTACTACTGCTCTTCAAAACAAGCGTATTTCATTTTGGTCTGTTATACCCAGACTCTTTATTAAGTATATCACTGTATTCAAACTGGCAACCTTCCAGTCACAAGGCTGCTTCCCTAACCACCAGACCACGGCTGCTCTGTACAGAGCAACTGCAGGGTTCAAATGATGGAAAAAAACTCAAAACTATTCCCAAAGAAAACATTCACCAATGTCAGAATCTTCGTGAAAACTGCATCAATTTTCAAAATCAAGAAGACAATACTTCTTAAAGTACCGGTTTACTCGTTTTCATGATTCTCTTCTATTCCTTTGTTTATATGTGATGAAGTTACTGTGAACTGGTAGAAAGAAACTTCATTTTTTCTGAGGAGAAATTGGTCAACCGTCTGTTGGGTTTAAGTTGGGTGGGACTTAATTTGTTCAGAGTTAGCACCTTTGTTTAAAAAAAAAAGAATTTATCTAATCAACTCTCAATTCACACTTGCTGCTAAATTACACTTTTTGTAAAATTAGGTTAATTCCCCACTGCCCACTAGCTCTCCACACTGAAGTAGAGATGGCAAGCTGGACCATCAAAAACTGTTCCACAATTTTTAGATCAAGCAAGATCAAGATTCAAGGACGAGGACGTTGCTTTATTTCTAACACTGACTTCTTTTGTTGTTTCATGCAAATAGCTCTCACACCAATGTTCACACACGTCTTTGAATTGAAATTATGCACATTTCTTTTAAGCTTAAGCATTCATAACTATGACTACTGCTACTGAAAGCTCCTTGTTAAAATCCATAAGTTAATACAGACTCTTACCCCAACTTAGCTCTAGGAATTATTCATTTCACTTTAAATTGTGCAAACATTTAATGTGGAATTTCAGCTGCCTGTTGTTCATTTTTTTAAAGGTATTTTTAAAATGTCAGATTCATATATGTCAAAAATATCACTTTTTTAAATCATGCAAAAACTATATTAAAATACAGGAGGGTTCATGGGCTGATCTTGTCTGCACCGTTACCAAGAATTTTTCTGCCAATCATTCTATGATCAGACAAGCCCTCATAATTTCCAGCAGGCTGCAGCTCAATTTGAGCATTTTCCTACAATTAGTGCATTAATCCTTTCGGCCCTCAGGCCTCACTGTGAGGACAGAATCACACCTTGTGTTCTCAGCTTTATAAATCAGGAATTTCTTGACACACCGGCACAAAGCACACATGAAACCGCAGAACCGACTCTTTCTAACAATAGTTATTGTGATTTGTTGCGGTGCCGTGAAGCATCTGTGAGTAATTCATTGTGGAAAATCACACTTTTATAAAATTTGTAACCATTTTTAGAAGCTCCTGTTATTAAAATCCAACATAATGAAGCAGTTTTTATTACCTGAGATGTTGGTCATACTGGCCCTGAACAAATAATTTCAAGTTTTGGGCTGCTGTGACAAGCAGTTTTAGAGATTGGCATGAATCCAACAGGCAAAATTATCCAAAAAATTAAGACCGCTTGAATTTTTTCATACATTTTGTCACAGTAATAAGCTATATTATAAAATATCTTTTTCCCCTCAACTCAGACACCCATCTGCAACTTTTTTGTTCAGAAATAATTTTTTTCAGTTTCAAGTCTCTACATTAAAAAATAAGGGGAAAAAAACAGGCTTTTGGCAATTTTTGATAACGGTCACTTTTGTCAAGATAGTAAACCTCTGATAGAATGTACACATCAAGTAACTACATATTTAAGAAGCCAATAGCCTTCCATAAAGATATCATACGCCATGTGACTCATTTAATTACTGTTATTACAAAATAAAAGTGGCAATGTCAAAAATGCACAAGACACACAACATGTATAGCGAGTGCTCTAAGGGTTAATATATTCAAATATATTGAAGATAACATTGGTAAATGTTTATTCTGCTGATCTTTAGTATAAAAATATTTGTTTAAAATATTTAAAACCAGTGGACAGGACCTTTAAGATCATTTGGTGAACACAGACTTGTTTTATAATTGAATATATAAATCGGGCCAAAGCTACAAAAAGTCACATGCCAAATTAATTCAACTTCCTTCCACCCACAAATACTGCATGTGCAAGACCCTGCGCATGCCCCTCTCACAGCTCAGTTGTGCTCCAGTGTAATGGAGTGCTGTGAAGCAGAACACACAGGCTCTCCTGCCTGGCGGACACGGCGGCAGCAGAAGGCTGCTCTGCACTGCTGGCAAAGTCAGCACAGGCATGTGATGAGGGAACCAGAGAAATGGTCTCTGACAAATCCGGACTCGGCCCGACAGCCAACTGCTCCAGGTTTACATTCCGGAAGTCCCCGGCTTTGCTAGTCCTGGTTGTAAAGTGGTATTGGAAGTGTTTTTAAAGCTTTTGAAGACAATGAACCTAATGAGATGCTAATTATTTACTTTACAGATTAGGAGTGAAAAAACAAATGGAGCCATCTGCACCATCTTGGCTTCCATTTGCCAAGTAGAAGAACAGAACAGAACGTTAACAAAACCCAGCCGTCTCACACCTCCGCTATTGAAAGTGCCAGTGCTGTTTGAAATGACCCTCCCTCTGCTCTTCATCACACAGCGTCTGTCCAACTATACCCTCCCTCCTAAAGGAAGAAGAAATAATAGATTCTTATAGATATTACGATTGGGTTTTGTTTAATAGTTCTCTTGACAAAATTGCTCCACAAACAAACAGAAAGAAAAAACAAAATGAAACACTTTTATATATTCAAACACCTATGAAACATACAAGCCCCTCACAGTGTTGGCAGGTCTACTCAATCAGGACAGATATGTCAAACCAATTCAATTTAAGGCATATATAAGTAATATATTTTTTATATATTCAAATCATTATTTTCTTTATGAGCCACATTTAAACAACAGTGAGAGCGCATGGGAGGAGATTTCTGTTATACTGGCAGGTCATTTGGAACGAATAATAAAGGGAACCACTTAAAAGGATGCATCCATAAACAGACCGTAGCAGGGGAGAAGGTAACAGCCTATCAGCCCCAGCTGTCCCTTCTAGAATCGCTTGCACAAAGAAATGTATCCAAGTTCTCATGCATGCCTGTACAGTGCCTCTAAAAGGAAGCGAGTGGGGGGCAAAAAAAACAAAAAAACAAAAACACAATTAACACTCTTGCATTCAGCATATCTTAAAAAAAAACAATGTAGACATAATTGGTAATCGTAAGTTAATTCAGTTAATCCATTAGAAATAAAGAAAAAAAAAAAAATTAGGCAAGGTTTCCCTGCCGACTTTGTTCATGGTGACAGTATTCCACTGACGACTATGGGTTTAAAGTATTACTGCTCTTTAAACCACAGGCTTCAATATACATTTATTCTATATACACTTACATTAGGAAGCTATCACCAAGCAGTAGCACTGTCAAGTACATCAGTTTTTCAGGCAAGATTAACGGTTCTTTTTCTGCTATTACAGTATTGAATTCAACACAGTACAATGGCAAAAATACAGAGATTTCAGAGGGTGCAGTGTAGATGCGGGAAGAGTGTGGAGCTCACTCTTCGCTACACAGAGTCTAGCACCAAAAGGGTGGGTTTACAGAATTGATATTGGTTGAGCACACTTGGAAATCTGTTGTAGGGGATGGGGACTTAAAACAGAAAACAAAAAAAGGAAACACTATTATCTGCTTTAAAAAAAAAAAAATAATAATAAAAAATTCTAGTTAATATTTATGAACAGTCTGTGACGCAACTCACCAACGCAGTTTCATGTTCAATCCATTCATCTACTGGAAAAAAAATCCTACCGTTACACAGCTCAAGGACCCTTGTTTTCTCTGGTATATAACTGGCTGACAGAATGAATGCAATATTATATCTTACTTCATTGACCAATGAAAAGAAAGAGGATGAAAAACAGAGCTTGCTAAAGTAACTGCATAGACTTGCAGGCAGAACAAACTGCCTTCTATAATGCTGAATGTGAACACAAAACTGAAGGCGCTACATGCAAGATTTTCTCTTTATTTAAACTACAACTAATTTTTGGTAAGAACTTTTTTAAATAAAGAAAAAGGGTTAGTGACTACTTTCTACAAAACCTTTCCCAACATCTCCATCCAGCCGTCGCGCATGTGGTAGTGAGGTTACATTCAACCAAGCAAATTGATTATTAAATTCTTTTTTATTCATTGCTTAATAACCAGTATTTACTGTATTACTGGTAGACACAGAAATGTATAATCTTACATGTAGCTCCTTTAACATATGACATAGTGCACTAAATTAATACGCTTTTAGCTACTCTCTGCTTTTCTGACCTAAAACAACGGTAGAATTGCAATTATTAGTACGATATTTGAAGACAAGAGTTACAAGAACAGTTAACAGCCGCACAACCTCTCGCCATGTGTCAGCTCTGATGGTTAACCGGCACCCAACACTATGTATCCATCAAGGGTCGAGATATGCCTTCATGAAAGTGAACTTGATGTCGGCACACAGCAACAGCAGAGAGGCAAAACACCGCAGGTCAAGAGAACTGATATGACCAAGAAAAAAACTTGGAAACAGGCCCTTGCGTGGGATTTAAAATGTGAACAACACAGAATAAGAAACTAAACACTAAGGAATAAACACAAACAAAATAAAGGAGAAAAACAAATAAAAAATAACTCAATTCAAATGCAAATTCTATTCATCCACAAGTGGTGCTGGTCCTGGAAGGCAGCAATGCAGCCTCCGCTTCCCTCAGCGGGAGCTAGGATCGAACCTCCTCGCTGGGTTTTCTGCTCTGGTCCTGCAGCAAAGTGAAGAATGAAAATTGCTAAAGTGAGACACTTCTAAAAACACTGTGTGCAGCTCAGATATGTTCAACCCATGTCCATACCCAGTACTGAATACTGACCAAAATAATCAATTAAAATAACTGAGCAGCTAATTAGAGCTCTTATTGTAGTAAAGATCACATGACTTCTGAAAATATTAAGGTTAGAATTTCAATAAATATCAACAATTTAATAACTAGAAATGGGGTCAGAAGAGGTTTAAATGCAATGACATTTTATTAAAGTTGTGAACTGTTAAAGGTTTTAAACCTTTAGAAACAAAAATATACTTATGAAATATACTAATATATATTCTATTATAAATATACTAATGTGAGCTGGTTTTTATCTCAAACGCTGATCAAGCACATTGCATGTTGTAAAATGAGGTCACATGTACACATTGTCCTGTGACAAACCCAGAATGTTCATTATGGTCACTTAGGGACTTCATCAAGTGAAGGACAAAGTGCTGCAAGGAACCTTCCACATCCTTCAGAGGGCTGTGGGCATGTCAACATGGGCTTAAGGGTTTAGAAAAATTATTTTTCTGCTTGTACTCAGTGAAATCTCAACATTCTACTTACATATATTTTTAATATTTGATTTCCTAACTCTTATTAAAAAGCACATTGAAATTAGGCTCATTTAAACCTTTTTGAACAATATTTTGTCCCAGAAATAATTGTAATAAGCAGGTCATTTTAAGACTAATCCATGCCAGTTTAGTCCACACTGCCCACTCAAGAGTTTGTTTCTTCCACCATTGTTTTGGGATTCTGCTCAGTTAAAGCACGCCACAGTGATGGGGAGAACGGAAGGATTTTGCCTGAACAGTTGTATGAACACAAGTGTTTAAGTGTTTAAATACCACATAAATATCCGTCTCCTTCCAAAGAAGAGGAGCTGCGTCTGAGACTGAAGGAGCCAACTACTCTCAAAACACATGTCTACTTTTTTTCTGGAGGGGAACATCAGAATGCCCCTATCGGGACAAATGGCACAAACACACAACAGGTGTTTGTTTCCCTTCCAAAACAATGGTAAGAGAAGACATGGATGATTTAAGTGCAAGTTAGCTGCTTAGGCTACAGGCGCAGCTGCTGTTCAGAAGGAAATGTATGAATATATTGTGTTGTGTTCATAACGCTGCTGTTCAGGCAAAATCCTCCTCTTCTTCCTATAACCTGACACCCTCTAACTGATTATAATAAACTGTGTTTTTCTTTGTAGCCGTAACCTCTCAACGGATGTGCAGCTGTACCTGAAGTTCTAAAACAAAACTTAAATATACCCCCCTCCTTGTTGTTGCACAGAATAAGGTGAATAATAAATAAAGTATAATAATGCAATTACAACATTTTAAAGAGCAATACACTTTAATAATAATCAAGATGCATTGGAAGTTTATCTTGGCCGAAATCAATAACTTCCATCATTGCCCCCTCATAAGCATATATATATATATATATATTTAAAATCAATTAATTAATGAGTGCACCTTGGTATGTACAATGATTGAAAGTACAGAAACAAGGAGTGGGTCTATGAACCCAATTATGTATATGCAGTGGAGATGCTTACCTCTGGTGGGGGAGGCTTGACTGTGACTGGCTGGGATGTGCGTCGTGGGGGTGAGGGTTTGGGCTGAGCTTGCTGCTGTACTGTGTCAAAATATGTGACACCACCGTACACTTGTGACTGAGCCTGGTGAAAATGCACAATAATAGGATACACTGGATTAACTGCAATAACAAGCATCCCATAATTCATGCCAAGACGAACACTGCAGAAAAAGGAATTGAACAAATTAAAACAGAATTTGCTATAAAATCCTGAGAAGATTCAGGAGTAGCAAAAGGCAGACAGTGTTACCTGTGGGTTTGGATACATGGGGGGTAGTGTAGCTCCAGCAGGGTAGGGGTAGTTGGTGTTGCTAAAGGTCATGACACCAGGTGGGGGATAGAACGGTGGGGGCAGTAACTGCTGTGGGGGAGGTTGCCCAGGTGACATAGAAACAGGTGGGGCAGCATAGAGCGCAGGGTTAGGCATGGGGCCTCCTGACTGGTGCGGATGCAAACCTGAAAGATAAACAGCAAAGAAAATCTTCACAACTGGCCATGCCTTCAGGTAACTGAAGTAGAACTGGCCTGTACGGTATGAGGAGCTGAGGCCTTTACTCATATATTTACGCTCTGAGCAGGGCTGTGTACTCTAAGACTCCAGGTTTGTGAGCCACTAAGCACAAGTAAAAAGCAAAGAAACAAGTGTATTACCTGGGTGTGCAGGGTGGGTCAGGTGCATCTCTGGCTGGACAAGCAAACCCTGCGGTGGCATGGCGGCAGGGCCGTCACTGTGTGCGTATATTGGTCCCTGGAATGGCACTGGAAACCAGAAAGAACTCTGTTCACCATCATGAACAAAAGAACTGCAGGAACAATCAGCAACATACTAACACATCTTAGAACATAAAAACCACAGTGCCCTCTAAAGGACTCATGCTTGATTGCACTTACTGGCTTCATAATAATGGCCCTCCATCACTCCTATATGCATGGGTGCATGTTCAGGCACTGGCCTCTGCCGCTGGGAGGAATATCGTTTAGCCCGGCCACCACCAACACCCTGGCAGACAAGGACATTGGATGCACAAGAGAATTATCTTAAGTAGCTTAACTTGGCATTTACATTACATCTTGTTATCCAGTAGCAGTGTGTGTTAGCTGGAAACATCAGCTATGACCAGATGTGTGATCATGATTAAGAGGTCTGTACAGCAGAGAGGAACTCACCATGTCTTCCATGTTGCCATATTGAGGAGGACCACCTCCCATATGCATAGTGGTAGGGATGCCTAAAAGGAAGAAGAAAAAGATTACACAAACTATCCTCCAGTTGGAGGACATGATCTACTTTCTTGCATTTTAACTTTTAACACTCAAAATATACCTAAGCCTTATGCTTTCATACCTTCAAGTTGTTCTGACACAAAGAGAAATTAAGGTATGAAAAGCATGGATGCACATAACTTGTGTTTGTTGCAAGTTATTAAAATAAGGCATCTACCTGTCATTTCCAAATACATTAATGGAGCATGAGAGATACAATACACCATTGAAAACAAAGGTGCTATAAAAGGTTCTTTTAACAATGCCATAAAACAGGGGTGCACCACTCCACTTGTAGCATCCAGACTGTCCTTACTGTCCTGGCACCAAAGTGATGGAACAAACTTCCCTGAACAGCTTATTACAGAAAGATTATAATAAAGAACTGAATCTTGTGGTCATCAAGGTTTCCAACCTGACATTTGCTTTTATTCAGCATCTTAGCTTGAGGTACCTCTGGATTCCAGCCTATACAAACTAGCTAAGGTGAAGAGCAAAGCAGTTTTGTAATTCACTCTGGATAAGAATCTGACAAATGACATATGTAAAATGTAAATGCTAGTTCCCCTATTCATACAAATACTTTGCCTGGTAACTGAATTGAGTTGAATCAGGTGTGTTTAATTACTTAACTACCAAACTTGACCAGTCCTCCAGGATTGGAGTTATGCACCCCTAACGTAGGAAAAACTATTTTGATTTCATTAAGGAACCATATTTGTAAAGAACAATGGGTGACAAATATTCATATTGGTAAAGAACCTTTAAATACACTTCTTTAAACCCTAAAAACGTTCTAATACATGTGTCTCTTACAAAAATGGATGGCAGGGTTTCTCAAACTGGAGTAAAAGTTAGTAGCTGTGACCTAAATGGATCCCTATATTTGTTACAGGGCATTAATGAGTAAACTGAATGGTCTACCCCTATTGTGAACATATCCACTGTGGGACTAAAAGGATTCTTATCTTATAGTACAACACAAATGATCCATTTTGGTCATAGCCAGTGCTTCTCAACCCTGGTTGCACGCCTGTCCTGTGTAATTTTAGAGGATTCCCTGTTTTAACACACCCCCTGCAGCTCTGAAAGGGCTTGATAATGAGCTGCTTAGTTGAATCAAGTGTGTTGAATCAAGCAGGGAGAGCTCTAAAATGGCAGAGAAACACTTGTATAAGTTACATAACACCGGTGTTATGGGAAGCATCACACCAGTAAGCTAGATGACCTCAGATCTTGCCTTGTTCACTGAGGAACAAATGACAGAAATTTAATGCTTAATGTAAATATAAAGGCTCTGTACATACTGTACTTCATTTTTGCCACATCTGCAGTCGACACGTTTGTAATGCATGTGCTTCAGTAAGATGCCTTTTAAGTATTAAAGGAAGGTTTTGGTTCATGAAAAGATAGAAATTTAGGAGGTGAAGTGAATTGAAGCCAACAGTAAAAGCTCACCTCTCATCTCAGGCCGAAGGTACGAGGGTGGACTTTGTGCCCAGTTTTGCCCAGCTAAACTGAGACGAGCTAGGTCCTGATCCAGCCCAGTCAAGCCGCTCTGCGTGGTCGTCTCACCCTGCCAGGGTTCACTCTTGATAGTTGTGGGGGTTGGCTGCAGCGATGGCGCAGATTCCTCCAGAGATGCCTGCTTGCTGAGGTCTGAAGGTTTTGCCCGCGTCCTGCGTGCAAGAGAATACGATTTCTTCTCCACAGGCCTCTCTGGGGGTGGGGACGACTCCCTTATTGGTCCTGTACCAACCGCTGGTTCAGGTACTTGACCAGACTCTTGTCGCCGTGGTGATGGTGCAGTTTCCCGTTCTGTCCTGTAGTGGTGTGCAGTGTAGGTGGTGGTCACAGCAGGGATCTCACCCTCCTCTTCATCTTCACTGCGTACATCCTCAACCACAACAGCAGGGCTGCGTTCAGCAGGTGGTCCATGGGAGCCCCGGCCCCTCAGCCTGGGTGCACGCTCGCCCTCCAGAGGCTGAGGACGAGTGCTACGAGGGGGGGGGCCCTCTGTTACAGCTTTACCATGTCCTCTGCTCTCTGCACGGTGGGACTGCACAGGACCTCTGCCACCCTGAAAGCTGCGTGTATGTGTCTGCGAGGAAAGCCTAGCCTGGGGCCGGGGAGCAGCAGGGGGAGCAGAGGCAGGGCCAGATTGGAAAGTCACTGTGGATGGGGGAGTGCTGCGGGGACCAGGAGCTGAGCCCTGCCAGGAGGTGCGTGTAGGCTTCTCCAGATCTCTGTAACGTTTGGGCTCTTGGTTTGGAGACCCAGTGTGTCTACAGGAGACAAAAGACAATTACTATAAACATAAATTATACCTTAATAAATAAAATACATGTTTTAATGTGTTGAGGGTCTTTCCAGTCACTGATCCCATCACAAAAATCACAAGTGATGAGATATGTAACTTAAGCCACTACAGAAAAGCAGTCAGACATGTACACTACACCAGTGGTTCCTAAACAACCAAGGTCGAGTACCCCTGCTCCAAAACACTTGATCCAATTAGTTAATCACCTGCCTGATGAGCCCTTACTGAGCTATATTTACAATTGACAGCTGAAACCTACTACATTACACTGCACAGCACTGCAGTACTGTCTTAATCATTGCCCTACATTAGTATTTCTGTAGGATATGTGAATAATTCAACACTAATCATTCACGCTTTCAAGGTAAATGCAAAAAAAAAAAAAAAACAACACAAAAATCTGGAATTGCAACATTTATTATGCAGTTTTACTGAGCCCAAACCTGGTCCTTGGACCCCTCTGGCTTGCACATTTTAGTGAATTCCCTGCACCCAACACACCCAATTCAACAAGCTAATTAAGAAACTCTAATTAAGCTAATTAAGAAACACATCTCCTGAAAGAAACTTTCAGGAGATGTGATAAACCAGGAAAGTAGAGGTAATACGCAGGTGTCATGTTTGCTCACACTGAAGTCTTAGCCAAATTTTTCCAGTAAGGCAGCTACTTACCAAGTGTGTGGCTACTAATGCAGATGAGCAGAAAGTAAAGGTAATCTTGCTAATCTCACCTGGGTTTTCTGGACCTGTATGGTCTGCCTTCGCTGGGCCCAGTACCATTGCGAATGTCATAACCATATACAGCAATCAGCTCCTCGCGAGATTTAGGAGCCTGCTCCTCCTCCCGAAACTTATCATGCTCCCAGCGACCCTCATCTTTCCACAGCTTCCTGTGCCTGCCTTTTGGCCTTGGAGATGAAGCAAGAGAAGTAGGAAGAAGAGTACAGAAAGAAAAGAGAAAGGGAATTTAGGAAAATATTGGTTTTATATTTACTATCAACAATGTATTTAATGTATTCTGGCTAAAATTGTTGCCCCTAGCCACCCCTTTTCTCCCAGTAATCTCACCTCTCCTCATCCTGGGCCTGGCCTCGCACGTCATGCTCAAAGAACAGGCCTTTGCGAGGGATGTAAGCTGGATTCTTCCGATCCTCATCATCGTCGAGCTTCTGGCCAGTTTTACCAGCCGACTTATTCTCAGGATCATCTGTACTCTCCTGGATACAGGGTCACATTTAAATCAGCACAAAGATCCACTACAGTAATTCCATTACACCATCAAAGTGAAATCTTCAAAAATATTCAGTCATTAAAAAAAAATTTGAACTATACTCCAGACACCTCAGTCAAGGCAAAAAGAAAAGGCAAGTAGAACATACACTTAAAATTTGTATCCAGATATAGGGTGGGTGGGTATATACTGTGAAAATGTATTGTGATGGACATTTTAACATATATCTTAATTGATGGAGAAAATACACCAGTAATGCAGATTCAACTGCTATTCAAATATTCAATCATATTCAGATACTTCATAAACAGAAAAAGTAAATATTATTCATCACAACACAAAAAAATATTGTTACATCAAGTTTTCCTCCCATCCCATACCTGGCCATCTCCACTCTGTCTCTCTCCTGCCAGGTTGCCCTTTTCCTCCGCCTTCACTTCTTTCATCCTTCCCTCCTCCTCTTCCTCTGCTCCCAACTCTTCTGCAGGAGTATCCACTGCAGTTTTCTGTTCTGCAGCAGGGCGTGCAGCCTCTTCATCACTGAAGTGCTCTCCCTCCTCCTCCTCATCCTCTCCTCCCTGAGACAGAGCAAGGTTAAACCGGTGACCACCAAAACAAAGCTCTGTCTTGCAATTCTAGTTCAAGTCGGAGGTTTCTCAATGACAAGCTTACAGTTCAGCCTAGCAGGCTGTTGTCAAGTAGTAGATGCTTGCAAAACTAAGTTGTAGAATTCACCAAAACCTTCACCTATGTAGTCAAACTGTGGCCAATAAATGTAATCCAATAAATGTAAACCCAAAAATCCAAGATCCCCAAAGAAAGCACCAGTGATTAAATAAATTGCAAGCAAACCAACAAACAGCTCTTCATATACAGAGGGAGGATATACTGTGAGAGCAGGCCTGGGGTTCATTCTGCCAGACAGCGGAGAAGATTGAGGAACGTGGGTTGCTAGGACACCATGCAAAACGACCATAGCGGCAACAAGGCTGCTGAGATTTAACTCAGCTCAGGGAGACGTACAGCAAATCCAAATGCAGCATATGAAACCAGGCAAATTACACTCAAGCAGCCACAATTTGTCTATGCACATCAAGGGGAATACGTTATTTTGATGTTTGCCAATCAGACACCATCATGACATAATTAAGAAATACTCAACTATAGATGAAGACATTCTAAATTAAGCTGAAAACATTGAACACATTTTCAGGAAGGATTGCACAAAAGCTTACTGGTAGGCAATATGTGAAAATGTTAATACACACTTCTTCAAACAAATGCATACACCTGCTTCAAGTTTAACCCACTGCTGATTCAGATGTGCAAATGCACACACCGCTTCTCCAGTCCCTGCAGAGCAGTATTGCCAGTAGAATAGGACTGAAACATAAACCTACGAGCATCATCCCTAATGCCAGACATGGGCTGGAAGGCTATAACGGTCTGCAATACTGAGCTGTGGAGTGGAAAGGTGTTCTCTGGAATGATGATGCTTTATTTAATACATCTCAAATGAGGTAGGGTGGTCATCCTCCAACATCATGACTTTAGTAAAAGCTCTTGTCACTGAATGCAATCAAATCCTCACAGTAAAGCTCCTTACCTTGAAGGCCTTAGACTGAGAGAAATTCCATTTAAAATAACACGAATGAAAGTCAAGCCAGAAACAGACGAGGTGACTGATAGGCTGGATACTAATAAACAAAAGAACTGACATTAATTAAAGGTCTTGGAATGACACTCAGAGAACCAATCAGCAGTCAGACTTTTGAAAGACATGCCCGTCGGCCCTGACAACCCAGTTATTCAACAGCCAGATTACCAGCCCTACTACATATTACTAAAGCAATAACAGAGCAGAGATCATAACATTTTCAAAATCATAGGCTGCCACAAACAAAATACTCAAACTACCAGTCAATATAACTCAAGCTTGTAAATCATACACCAATGAATTAAAAACCGCCAACACCTAAAGGCACAGCATCACTGCACTAGAGCCAGTTTGGTGACAGATTTCCTTGCCAGCCCTCCAGATTGTGTTGCTATGGTGACTCACCTCAGAGTGTGAACCATTCTCTTCAGGATCGGCACTGTCATAGTCTGAAAGGACTGCTGCAAGACAAAACGAACGAAATTCAGTGGTCTACACCAACCAAAAAACAAATATGTATGATTTAAACCAAACACTGATGACAGGAGTTTGAAAGAGTTCAAGATGACAAAAGAAACTCACCTTCACCTACGCCATCTTCACTTTCCTACAAAAGAACAAACAGTTCAAATCAGACTCTGAACAATACATCAGACAAAAACGTGTAGGAACACCAGCCATTGGCTGGTCCATAAAGTTCCCCAATGTCACAATGCCACTTGGGAATAAAGCTTAGATGCCCTTGTTTCCTTAGACAACTGATTTGAGTAAATTGGGAATACCTCAGAATTTCCCCAACTCAATTTGCAAATGGAGAACGTGGAATTGAACAAGACCCCAAAGTGTCTGAAATTTGGACAAGTCAATGATAACCTGATACCAACAACCACTCATATTCCTCTTTTTTTGGTTGACTGTCCAAGCTGTGCAGCTCTGAAACCACACAGTTCCCTTCTCTAGAAACAATCCTTATAAAACAAACTGTACTGATTTATGTCTGAGCGGTCTGTCTGAAGGGTCTGAGCGGTCTGTCTGAGTGGTCATACATTTTAAATGTCTTAAGGGTCTGTCTGATGTGGTCTGAGCAGTCTGTCTGAGTGGTCAGACATTTTAAATGTCTGAATGTCTGAAGTGTCTGTCTGAGCAGCCTCTCTGAAGGGTCTGTCTGAGGGGTCTGCCTGATTGGGTCTCCCAGATGGGGTCTGCCTCAGTGGTCTGTCCGAGCGGTCCGTCCGAGCGGTCCGTCTGAGCGGTCCGTCTGAGCGGTCTGCGGCCTCGTGCCAGAGGTGGGTTCGAGTTACTGAAGGCAGTGAGGCAGAACTACAGGCTGTAAAACACACGCTGCCTTGGTTATTCACCCGGCCGCTCATACACTCACACACTCCGACTCCACGTCGCTTTTGGGGCCGCTACGAACCGCCGGGGACTCGACAGGCTCCGGGAGCCTCGCCCGTGGCTTCGCGGCCAGAGGAGCAGAGCCGGCGCTGTCTGAGCCCGAAGCCTCCTCCTCCTCCTCCTCGCTGTCCTGAGAAGCGCGCCGCCTTCGTCGTCGCCGGTCCGCCATCTTGACTCACAAGGAAGAGGAGAGCGGAAAGGCGCAAGGCAATGTGGGTGTTAAGATGTGCGTCATTTCCTCCCTTCAGTAAACACCGCTGCGATCTTTCCTGAACGTTGAACCGAGTCTGAACAGCTGGAACTGAATTAATAGTTTATTATATCAAATAAAACGGACTGGAATTACGGCCAACACGAAGTCTAACTTTATTAAAGTGAAAAAAGCACAAATAATGATATTTGATTTGTCTAATATAAATATTAATATATATTTGTATATTAATATTATATTATACATTTATTATCTGCATATTTATATTTGATAATATAATATGCTTTTATTAAAATATACACGTGTTTTATTTAAATTATTAATATACACACTATTGTGTATTCTGCAATTGCTTTTAAAAGTATACATACATATCTAAATATAAGCTTTTATTGAAATTTATACATTTGTTTTTATAAAAATATTAATATATACATATTTATCTTTTTATATGATTTTATAAAATGTATCAATATACACATATGTATGTTTTTATTAAAATTGTATATATATATATAAAATCTACATCTATATTTATATGCTTTTATTAAAATGTATTCATATACACATTCATTATAAATATTATTTATAAATAATCCACTTTTCTTTTACTGTAAATTTAGGTGAGTGAAGGAGTTTTCAAAATTGTAAGCAAGATATTAGTGTATAATTTTCTGCAGCCATTGGCTCCTCTAAGCAGCTGTTTATCACTTAAGAGAAAAAACTACAAAACAAAATATATGTTTAAGGCATAAAAGTGTTTTCAGGTAGCTGTTTCTTTAGTAATGTAACAGCAATGGTAACCAAAACAGTTGAAAGACCAGCAAAGCAAGCAACACATACATATATATAATTTATATATATATAGGGGTTGGACAATGAAACTGAAACACCTGGTTTTAGACCACAATAATTGATTAGTATGGCATACTAGGGCCTCCATTTGAGGCCAATACAGCGCCGATTTGTCTTGGGAATGACATTTTTTGGATACAGTCCGGGTTCGCACCCGAACATCCCTTTCAGACAGCTTTCTCTTGTGTCCACAGTTAATCCTGTTGGATGTGGTTCGTCCTTCTTGGTGGTGCTGACATTATTCTGGATACCGTGGCTCTAGATACATCACAAAGACTTGCTGTCTTGGTCACAGGTGAGCCAGCAAGACGTGCACCAACAATTTGTCCTCTTTTGAACTCTGGTATGTCAACCATAATGTTGAGTGCATTGCAATATTTTGAGCAAAACTGTGATCTTACCTTCTAATTGAACCTTCACACTCTGCTCTTACTGGTGCAATGTGCAATTAATGAAGATTGGCCACCTCCCACACTGACAGGTGTTTCAGTTTCATTGTCCAACCCCTGTATATATAACCTTCAAGAAAGATTTCCTAGGTCCTCAACATGTCAGCGCCTCTCCAACTGATAAACACAAAGGTGGATTAATCATGCTTGTACTCAACAGTATACAGATGTGCATTGCCCTGCTGGAATAGTGGAAAACCTGTGGATTCAGAAAAGTTAGGGCGACTGGCTGCAAATCCTCATTAATTTACTATTGAGCTGTCAAAGTGCAAAAGGACTTCTTGACATGTGACACATGACAAACTGTTCATCTTGGCACTGAGCATAGTGCCTCCATACAGAGTCATTGCTCGTGTCCACCAACATAAAAATAGGACTCATCCCTAAAGTTAACTCACTACCATCTTAATATCATGCCTGGAAGTCAGTTTATCTTTAAAACTTTAGCTATTAATGGTAACAGACATTTTGACCAGAATGCCCAACATTTAGCATGCTAAGGCCAATTAAAAATCTAAGTCTCAGTTCCAGTTTTTATTTTTACTTTCTTGCATTACTTTCCTGCAGACTCTCATGACTGGAGAATAGTTTTTTCACGATTATTGATTAGGGTTAGTTTAGTCAGCCTGTTTGTACATTGTTATACTCTGTTATACAAATGTAAGGTAGAAAACAAATACCTGTGTAAAGTCAAAATCAAGGAAAATAATAGAGTAATACAATTAATCAAATATTTTCCAATCCTAATGTAACACCAATATAAAGAATTGCAACTGAACTAAGACATTGTACAACACAAAACAGTAACAAACCATTTTCAACTTATTTTAATATTTGAAATATTCTCTTTAGATGCATTTAGAGTATCTTACACTTATTCTTTGAAATCAACACTATGTTACAAGATGTATTCTTAGATTGAGCAGAAATGCAAAAAAAAAAAGAAAAACCACACACTGAAGAATGCAGTCCTGTCATTCTTGACATTCTCTGTTAGGTCTCAGTTCAATATGATGGGAAGTTTGGTCCATACTGTGCATTTGACAGCTAATTGTATGGGATGATACAAAGCCACCAGAGCACAAGTGTTAGCAATGTTGAAACAACCATGAACATGAACTTCTGAATGCTTGGTGTTAAACCACTGTGGAGCTGGACTGTTATGTTTCTTCACCAAACAAAGACTTTATAGAGGAGAAAAATCAACTTGGAGATCTGCTTAAAGATCGAGAGTGCAATCAATCACCTACAACCAGGTGAGTGCATATTGCCAATAAGATCTTATAGCAAACAGGACATGCCACAAAACAGTAGAGCTGAATCAGCATTTCCTTTATGAGGGAGATGTAAGCTGCGCCTCTGCTTCTTTGCTGGATCACTCCTTTAGGAACGCTTCACTTGCGACAGGTCCGATGCGGCGTCTTCTTTTTGGACAATTCTTGCCTGCAGCGGCTGCGCTCATCCAGCCATGGTATGTCGAAATTCCTGGGGGCCAAAAAAAGAAAAAACTTTTAGGGAGTGGATGTCTGAGCTGTACTGATCAAGTAATACAAAAAAAGAAGACAAACTTTGGTTAATGTGTTATTAAATATAAATACAGTAAATATATGCACAGAAGTTGGCATGAGATAACTCACTCTTGTTTAAGGTTAGGGAGAGGTCTGCCAAATGCCACCACCGGCAGGAATGAGGTGATCATTATAGATTCCACTTAAACAAGACAGGAAAATGTTAGTTAATCTGCACTGATTTTCCAAAACAGACAAATAATCATGTTGCGCTGTAGTAAATAAGCATGTTGCGCTGTAGTAACATCAGTGACATACCATCCTCTGCTTCAGGGTAAAAGGAGAGTAGCTCTGGCTCACTCTCCTGAATCACCTTTTGCTTATTCATCCTCTGCTGGAGTCTCTGGAACATCCTCTGCTCCCTAATACGCTGAATATCCCACCTGAGACAGACAGGAAATTAGAGACTCGTGGAAAGAAACAGTAAAGCAGTCAGTAAGAGACCACTAGAGATTCATCACTATTACCTTTTTCTTCTCTTTTCATCCAACTCCAGTTTTGAATGCCGCTTCAAGAAGACACCGTCATCCAGGCTCTGAATGAAATAATATGGGTCACTAAAGAGTTCAGGTTTCACATAGAGATGACAGACTAAATTATCCTGGAAGAATAGCAAACATCACACCTGTTTTTAATTCTCCAGATCAGAATTCAAAATCAGAATTTAAGTATTTAAGTCAATAAATCAGCTGTCTGAAACTGCATAAATGCTCCAATTTCAAACTGGATTCCTTGTATTATCCAGTTGTAATACATTTCAGAAAATTATGTAATGTTTATCAAGCTTCCATTAAAATGTTCCTCACCTCAGGGATATCTGTTGCTTTTTTCTCTTCCAGAGGTTCCACAATGCTCTCTCGCCAAGAAGGGACTAAAATGGGGAGAGGGATGTCAGATGCCAATCAGAAATGTTCATGTCAGGTAAAGGATAACATTTCAATTTCTACTAGGACAATTTCTGAAACTCAGCCACATCCTGCTTAATTTCCAGGATATTTAAATAAGGACAATATTCATGGATGTGTGTGATTTGCATTAACAAGTGGTGCTGTGAGTGCTTGCACATCTGACTGAACTCACCGGCAACTGTGTCATCTTGCACAGGTGATGGATCTCGCCATGGAGATGGTGGAGGCTGGTGCCAACAGCACAGATACATCTCAGTTGTAGCCATGTAAGGCAGTTCTTCCGATTCAACTAGGGAGGAACCATGTGACTTTAGCTCAGGACTCTCCTCTTCCTGAGTCTCCTCCTTCAAAGTTGGGCTTTCTTTCAGAGGGGGTGTTTTGGGTTGACCACGCCTGGACCTGGCCATGCTGGATTCTTGAAAAAGGAATCTCCTGCAAACGCAAAATGTTGCCACGTTTCAGACTGAATTCAAGCATGCTAAACAATCAAAAAACTGTAAACTGCAATATGTTTTAACTAAAATGCTGCAGATTTTTTATTTTAAAATGTGTACCTTTTCAGGCTCTTGCCACCCCTTCCGAAAGCTATGTGTCTAGGGGTCTGGCTCTGTCCCTCAGAGTGCCCTGAGCCTTCTGATGAGACAGGCTCCACAGAATCCCTACGACGTGGAGTCTGAGGTGTCCGACTCTCTACTCCATCTTTCTTCACCATCTGTAACCGTCGCTCCATTCTCTCAATGCGAGCGATCAACTAAAAAAAAAATGAAAGCACCACAGACAAAAAAATTGCTTATATAGCCTAAAGCAGTGAAAGAAAGTATTGGCCATTTACACACTTTTTTCAGGAACAAACTTGTGTAACGCTAGAAGAAATGCTATTTTGAAATTTGCATGTTTAGGAAATCTAGAAAAGTGACAATTCACTGAAACTCAAAATATTATGGCATAATAAAATTGTCAAAACATTCTGACGGCATGCATCATGACGAAACCCATTTGTATCCAAATGGACTTGGGCAGACAGTAGTGTTTGTGTAAATGTAAAAATACCACAATGGACATGTAGACCTCTGCTTACCATTTCCTTTTCAGCTTTGAGGTCATCTATCTCCTTGTTTTTGTTCTGCAGTTGCTGCTGCTGTTGTTCAATCAGTTCTAGCTGCAGCAGCAAAATCTGCCGAAAGCAGCTAGTCTGTGTGGCCGCATGGCAGATGCCCTTCATCATGTTTCGCCGTTTTCCATCAGGGCCATGTTCAGGTGAGGGGACACCTGCTATTGCAACTCCCCCCACTGGCCCTGCCTTCCGGGGCTGCTTGCTGCCGTTTGATGCCACTGGATCCATCTTGCCCATGTGGTTGTGACTGGCCTGTCCAAACAGTGATTTGCTTTTTACTGGGGTACCCTCGGCCCCCATCTGCTTGACCAGCGGTAGCGTCAAAGCCCCCAGGTTCACCCAGTTCTCCTCCTGCCCTTTCCTTACTGCCAGAGACTGGCCAGGTTTGCCTTTTGGACTGTGACTGCTTGAGAAGGTCTTTGGTTTGCTGTGGAGATGTTGTCCGCTGCTGTTGTGAATGGTGCTTAAGACACCAGAAACTCTGACAGGATGCTCACAGCCTTGTTTCTTTGAAATAGTCTGAGAATCAGTACCTGCCCCTTGTTTTTTATCTTGGTCAGTTAAGTCCGTGTCAAGCTTGTTTCCTCCACTTGTAAACACGGTGGAGCGCATAGTCATGGCGAGTAGCAGTCGTTTACCAACACCCACCACTGTGGTTAAGGGGGGCTCAGTGAGTGAGTGCAGTATGCTTGAGGCACCATGTTCACATCCTTTCTGATCTCTGTAAGAAAACAAAATGTTTTATTGCAGTAAATAATAAAAGTTTGGTAACACTTTGTTCTGGGTGACCTGTCTCTAGACAGCAGTACAAGAGCAGCAGGAATTAAATATTCTAGTGTAGAGTAGCTGGACATTCCTTTATTGCCCTTCAGTTCTTCAGCTGATCAAAGAAACACCGACAATTGTGTTGTTGCTATTTTTGCTATCTGCAGCCAGTTGCATTAAGGAGAACATTGTGCAGATACACTCGCTGACAAAAAAAATAAAATTAATAATGCAATGTCAGATTACTGCAAAACTCAGCATGCCATTATGTCTCAGGCAGATATGTAAATGATTAGGTGTGGTATGCTTAGTCACTAGGTTTTGGCACAATAAGCCTTAAAAACACTTGCCCTGTAGCCCTTTCAGGGGCTACTTTTGGGTAGCGTGTTTCTTGACGAGAGATCGTTGCCTGCTAGATATGCCTCTATGACATCCCAAAAGACATTCTGCCCAGTTGACAGACTTTGAAAGTAGGTGTATCATTGGACTGAGAGAAGTAGGAAAATAGTTTCAACAAATTGCTGTTCAGAGCTAGCCACCACTACCATTGTTTGCAGTAGTGTCATGAATAAGAAATAGTGATTTTAAGAACCCTTAAGGCTCAGAGACATATAGTGTAAGGGCACCGGTTATCAACCAATCCAAAATGCTCCCCAATTTCGGCCATTTGGGAGTAATGCCTAGTTCCCCTCCTTTGCTTTATTTGAGTAAATCAGGAATTCCTTGGAATGTCTTCCAATTGATCAGTGAAAGTAGAAAGAGGTTTTAAACAAAACCCCAAAGTGGCCTATATTTGGAGCAGATAATGACAGGACACTACAGGACATCCTGCAGCCACGTGTTGCCTGTTATAGCAGGGCTTCCACATGGCACTTTTCAGGATAATGCTCGTCCAGGCACAAGGATTTCCCCGGAATGTCCGTGGCCTGCACAGACCTCACTCAATTTATCACCAATTGAGCATACAGCAATTTTATTAATCCCACGCCGAAAGCACAAAGGACACTCGCAGTATTGTTAAGTGACAAAGAGATACATTACAACCCCAATCTAAGCTTCAGAGCAAATCATGTGCCCTGATGAATAATGAAGAATTTGATTTTTATAGCCCTGCTATAGGTACAGTGTGTAGATACCTAAATGAAGAGCAGGTGGTGCACAGTGATCCTGTCCGGTTCTGGACAGATGTACAGAGAGAGTGTCAGTGCAGAGGGACATTAAGGGCAATAATTACTATATGGAGTAAGATATGAGTGGGGCAGCTTGGAGGCGAGGGCGCAGGATCTACAGGTCCAGTGGGCGCAGGGTCCCAGACAGGACCTGTAGCTGTGCAGCCCTGCTGGACGTGATCTTGTCTCCAGGCTGTCACGTGCACCGTGTCCCTAATGAACCGAGCCTTTGCCTCTAACGCTGGAATAAAGACTTTGCTGCTCGTTAATCCACACACGGCGCGGTGTGGGTGGGAGTGGAGAGCCTCGACGGCTGGTTCAGCTGACTCCTCTTTTCTGAACAAAGGGAAGCTTTGCTGAGCTTTAATACCAACAGGTTCGGCTCGTGTTACGACCGCACACGTCCCAGAGCCCGACCACCTCGTTCACGTCCACAGCGCCTCTCCACGAACCCAAGAAGGCGCGTTTTCTGAGCTGTAAGCCCCGCACTGCCCGTCCTCCATTTTAGATCCTCAGCGTAAACAATGACAGTCACTTCGAATTGCGTCTTCGTTCGCAAAGGCGACCAGTGACGCCATTTTAGCCCGACTACACGCCGCCCTGCTACTTATTCCAGCGTCCGTTCGAGGCTGCGCGCGAACAGCCGCCGCTCGTTCACTAAATGTCGCGGTTTAAAGCGCCGCCTCACCGCCCGAACCAGCCCGCTGTCCGCTACTTACCACGGCTTCTCTGTTTTTAAAATACGAATAGCGCGCATGCGCTCTACACGCCGAGCGGGACCTCTGATTGGCTGCTGGCGCTCTCGACTCGAGGAGCTCGTGCCGCTCTTTTACCCCCCTAGCGGCGGCCTCCGGTATCAGCGCGCGCGCGCACATTTACATTTATGGCATTTAGCAGACGCCCTTATCCAGAGCGACTTCCACTTCAGGATTCGGTCCTCCACGGTGTCACATTGTTGTATCAGACTTTTGAACAGAACGGCTGAATAGCACGTATCTCCATTCCTGTTCATTTTCCTCCCCCTGCTGTGAATCCTGTAGCTGCATTGATCACTGAGTAAATACTGACATTTTGAATCAATAGACCAACAGAAAAGCTTCTTCTACAGTAGCTTCCAGTCAAATATTACAGCATCTTGGTCTCCTGTAAAGCTGCCATTGTTGAGATACGTGTTTTTCACTGGATTGACAAAATGTGACACAAGAAACCCCAGCTTCTATCATGAACGTGGAAATAGGAGCAAGGAAAAAAACAATTTTTCACAAAAGATGTGAAATGATTTGAACACATTTAGTATGATCACATTTTACTCATTTTACTCTGCTCTCAAATCTACTTTTCAGATTTGACACTTAAAATAAAACAGCTGGAAAACATATAGTCGAACAACTAACTGAATTACTCATTTACACACTCTGACTACATACTTTCACTCGTAATCAAACTGAATTTAATGTATTAAACGACAACGTTTCGTTATAGTTGAAAACCTATTAACCGATTAAAGCAATTCCAACGTTTGTTCAGAAAGATTTACTAGTGAAAAGTGAACGGCGTGTAAACACTTCAGAAGTTGATTTTCAATACGGTGATTCAGTTTTGCCTGAAGACTGAATACGTGTTTTATTTATGTAAATAAATATTCAACCTCGTTAAGTATGCGTTTAATTATAGATCGTTGTGTTAAACATCAATATGAAGCAATCAAGTAGACAATTAGCGTAAATACTGCATAATGCATGTAGCCACTAGAGGGCGATCTTGGATAACTATTCATTACGAAGCTGACGATGGAAGAAGATATGAATGAGTCACCTTTTCACATATACCATATATATATATATATATATATATATATATATATATATATATATATATATATATATTTATTATATATATTTAATGGCCTAAAGCTTTTTATTAAGGAAGACTGTTAAACAGTCCACTTCATTCGGCTACAGTTGGTCACCAAGCAAATTAATGCAAATAGTCAATAATAAAAATTTACTAAATGATATTTTAGATGATTTACAGTTTTGTCAGCAACCCATTATGTTCATCGATCACAGCACACAGACAGTGTTTTGTATTGTTTAGTTCTGTGTGCAGAGCCTTTCTCCCTCTTCACTACTGAGTCTGGTTCTGATTGGTGACGGAAATCTGCAGTTGTTCCTATGACGTCACCCTCTAACTTCACCCATTCGGTTCTGTGATGGTGTTATTTTTCCTCACAGCTTGCTGATCGCGGTTCAGGGTATTTAAACCTTCTCATACAGACTTCAGTGCGTTTTAAACAAATGGTTACTTAGTGGGCAGTGAGTGGAGTAAAGGCCAGTTCCCGGTGACCCCGCTAAAGGTGTGGAGGAGCGCTGCCCCCCGATGCTGTTTCCACGAAACTAGAGCGCTGGGTCACCGCCCACTTGGCTGCTCCACATCGCGGCGCTGAGCTTCACAACAGCAGCACCCCCCCACCCCACCCCCCACCATACACACACCCCCCTCACGTGGACCAGCCCGGTGACCGCGGCGCGTCGTGACGTCTCGCGCTCGTCACGCTCCTCCGCGCGCAGCCCTGTCCTCGGTACTGGAGCGCTCACATGGCGCACGGGGAGCGCTGCCGCAGAGGCGTGGAGGAGCAGAACAGCACACACACAGCAGTCACACAGCACTCGCTCATCGCGCGCTGTTTAACAGGTTTTAAAAACATCTACTCAAGTGAAGCAGTTGATGAATTAAGACCTATTGACTAGAAAAGGTCTAGATTTAGAACATCTTATAACAATCCCATAGGAATCCTGGCGCTGTTGTCGAGCTCCCACCTCTTATCCAGAGGCATCTGGATATTTGAGGGAAGTGTGTTAGATCTGATCTTATAGAATTCACATGTTAACTGGCTGCCAGTGTTTACAGACAGACAGAGAGACAGGCTCCTTAACACATCTGAGGAACATAATGTGTCCGTATGTGTAGTTGATGTAGGTTTACTGGGTGTTGAAGATAGTAAATAAATGGCTTATGGACATTCTAGAGAACAGTGAGAATGTTTCTCAAAAATGTTGACTAGTCATTTGAATGCAATAAAGATAACCATAATAAAACACACGTGGTGCTTTCTAAAGATTGTAAATTTTTTATTGGTAATAAATAAAGGACATGTGTCCTTGTTTAAAGGTGTGGTGACTGTAAACAAAGTTATGTTTATCTTCCAAGATTTAATATTGCTACCTTGCTAGTCTGTATTCCCATTAACAAACTGCAAGGGATTATATTTTGTCACTGTCATGAAGAAATGCTCCAGAATGACTTTTTTCCTTTGATTATTTAAATTTTTTTACATTGCTTTCCATGAAAGTTGCATGTTTTTGTTTGTTTGTTTGTTGTTCTTGCTTGTTTTATTTTTCCTTCTACTGTAGTTTTGTTGGACAACAGAGATTTTTGGTCAACTGACCAACTGATCATGTGTAATTTTATTTTTCAGAATTGATTATCCTCTTCAGTCACTGATGTGAGCTTCAATCAGTAAGTCATACTTGTGAGATAGTATGTCATTTTATTATGATACAAAGTCAATTAAGAAACAATAGGTAATAATAATGAGATTAAAGTCATGAATGAGATACTAAATCATAGTTATGAGACACAAAGTCAGTAATGAGATAGTAAGTATAAGATAATTATGAGATACTAAGTCAATTATGAAACAGTAAGTCATGACATTGATAAGAATTGAGACATCAAGTCATAATAATGAGATACTAAGTCAATTATGAGATTGTAGGTCATAAATATTAGGTATGATTTCAGATTTCCTAATTATGAAATTAGAATCTCTTAATGTTATGACTTCCCCATTACTGCGACTTAGTATGTAATAATCATGACAATCTCATTAATGTTACTTATTATTAGTATCTCATTGATATGACTTCCTATCTCATTGTATCTTATCACTGTGACTTAGAATGTCATAATTATGACTTAGTATCTCATTATTGTGACTTGTTATTAGTATCTCATTGATATGACCTCCTGTCTTATAGTGTCTTATTACTGTGGTCGTTTAATTTGGACCGATTATCTCATTATTATTATTATTATTATTATTATTATTATTATTATTATTATTATGACCTACTGTCTGATATATCTCATTATTATGACTTGCTGTATGAGCTGTTTTCTACTCTTGGCTATTTGCACTGCTGGACAGGACATTAATGTGTGGTTTGGCTTTGTTTTCAGCCCCTCTCAGGACTCTGTCTGTGTCCGAGGTGAGAAGAGAGCTCAGGAGATTATGTTAAGTTTGGCTCCTGCGTCCAAAAAAGTCTCCAGTTCAGCCCTACTGACTCACACGGACAGTGGGTTAGGAGGCGGCTCAGCTGACAGAAATGACCCACATTCATCCCATCTTGAACCTGTAGCCGACTGGGAGCCGGGGCGCGAGACTGGTTCGAGTGGTTAGTCTAAGAAACAATGAGGGGCGTGTCAGCTGAATGGGACAGAAAGAGGGTCCCTGTTTTCCACCTCAGAAAGGAGAGAAGTGGATGAGTAGGGCACAGGTAGCAGAGGAGGGCGCAGACAGACTGATACACACTCCGCTCTCCTCACGAGGACAGACACGCGCGCGCAGCTGCGTTCGCCTGAGTCATAGAGCGCGCGCTGTGGAAAGAGCGCACATTGCACACAGCCGCGAGCGATTGGATGAAAAACAGGCTATGTGTGCCCTTGTGACTTCTGAGGGTTTCCAAACAGCGAATAGCCTCCCCTGAGCTTCTGATTGGCTCTGGCTGCCACACGTGTTCGGCAGCGCGCGACGCAACATTCGTGCCGCAAACCGAGCGTCTAATTAAGTGGCGTTTTACTCCAGTCCTGGGGTCCAGTGCCCTGTGTCTCAACTAGTCCCTGACCAAACACACCAGAGTCACCTCATCCGCTCTTGATTAAAACCCCCATCAGCTGAATCGGGTGTGTTGAGACAGGGGGTAGCCCAGGATCCATTGTTCTAGATAAAAGTGTGAGCCTTAAAGGGTCCATATCCTGGCATTTCTGATGTTTTAGATTTTCCTTGATGCAAGCTTACACATCTGTGTGGATCATGTTTCAAAAATCATGAATAAGAAATATACATTATATAACATTTTAAAAGCATAACATTTTGGTTACTGTACCTTTAAGATGGGTGTGAGATAAGTAAGCTGTGCTCCGATTGGCTGTCCTGTATTGTGTTTCATTCAAAAAAGACCCAGGGCTGGAACACGTGTCCAATGAAAACCACATATCTCCATTTTTATTCTGGATAAATGGACCAACAGAAATACTGTAAAGCCACTGTTAATGTCTCTTATTTTACATTGCCATCCAAAGTTAAGAGCATTTTTTTTTTTGCCTTCTCCTGTAAAGGTGCCATTTCGGAGATACATGTTTTTCATTGAACACTACGGTCATTTGATAAAAATCAGGACACCCCATTAAAATCTTTTCTTTTTGAATATATTTAAACATATTGATCATCTTTATTGCAATAATATTGAGAGATATGGGTTGTATGACTAAAAAATATAAATGCAACTTTATCACGAAGAAAAATTATGAACTCCCCACTTTTTATTTAGTTTAAGATGTCTGAAATATGAATCAGGTGCATCAGCTGCAGATGATTAGAACATGGCTATCAAGGATTTTGGATGAGTTTTGAAACCACAGACATTTAGTCCGGCAACTAAATACACTGTTTTAGAAGCAGTTTGATTTGGAAGGCTATGAACCTACAATATAACAAAACACGTAATGTATATTGCTGCAGTCCAATGAAAACACTATGTTATATGATTATGTATAATTCATAATCAAAAGACCAAAAGAAATGCTCTAAAATGAGTACATTATTCTCTTATTTTACATGCAATTCCATTCAAAGTTAAAAACATTTTGCCTTCTCCTTTAAAGTCACCATTTTGGAGACAGTTGTTCATTGGACAGCAACAATATGAATAATCCAACATGCTGGAAGGGCCAGGGCTAATTAAAATAGACATGGGGCTATAGCCCCCTAGTCTGGGCCTAGTACCACCCCTGATTGTACCGATATAAAAATGTAAATATTAAATGGAATACAAACAGTAAAACCAAACCTAACACCATACCAAGCTACAAAGGGATAAGTTACGTGCCACAAATGACCAGAAATACAGTTTATATATAATTTAACTTGAAATAAAACACTGATATTATTTATATTAGTCTGTGACACATTTAACGCTTAGAACCAGAGATCCACATTTTCATATATCAGGACCAGAGTAACTTACAGATATGTAACACATATGCCAAACTACAAGACTTGTTTCATGCACACTTTCATCATTGTATCATGAATCATGAGCCTGTAATTCAGATAGGACAACAGCAAACATTCACTCATTTCCAACTGAATTAAATCACAGTTTAAATGCCACAAGATCCACTGCTCTGTCCATGTGTACACTAGTAGTCTATAGGGTCTCCTGAAAATAACTGTATCTGGCTTATGTAACTCATATAAATACTTTTCTAATTTTTTGGTTGAATGAAAGAACATCAAACTATTAAAAGTCCCCACATACTTCACCTAGGGTTCTAAAGGTTAATAGGCCAAAGTAAAACATATTTAAATATTTTTTAATAAGTATTTTTAAGTATATTCCACAGATACTGTTAACTGACTTTGTCAAGTGATGTTAATTAATGCTGATAATCAATGCACTGGCTGGCTAATTATTGTGAAATTGTCAGTAACAGAAAAAAATGGTCCAAAACTATCCAGAATCTACCCAGTGCCTTCAAGAATAAAAAAAAATATGCTAAAATCCCATTAAAGTGACCTTCACTATGTGTCTAAAAGTTTGTGGACACTCTTCTAATGAGTGAATTCAGATACTTTTGGGAGATTATACAAAACGCATTAGAACACATGTTTCAGCTACTCTGTGGCCAAAGCAGACACAGGTGTTCAAATCAGACACGCAGTTTGGATAAGCTCCACAGGGAAGCACTGCCAATAGAATGAGACAGTGCAGCCACACCTAAGGTCATCATGCCCAGTGCCAAATGTGGGTTAGAGAGGAATAAAGTCCCTCAGCATTGAGCTGTGCAGCAGTGAACTGCATTCTTTGAAGTCATCTAATAACTTGAGGACGAGTTGGAGTGTTTTGTTATCCAGAACTAATCCAACATCTTGACCTTTCAAATGCTCTCATGGATAAATGCAATGAAATCATCCCTGCAGTGATCCAAAATGGAACACCATATCAGAAGATTAGAGAAAAAGGTGAACCATTCCCTGTCACTACCTTTGAGTTCAGAAAAAGAAACAATGAGCAGGTGTCTACAGACAAGTTCCTTCGTATTCTTTAAAATACCCTTTACATTTTGGCATTAGTCATTTTGGCAAATAGGTTCATGTTTGCTACAGTATTGTCAGTACTTCTCTACAGGGATTAGACAAGTTGTTTGTGTGCATTTGCACATCTGTGTCAACAATGGGTGCAACTTAGAGTAGCCATCTTTGCAATTTGGTGTTTATTGAGTTTATTTTATAAGTTTACAGCACGCTTACATGAGCACTCACTGACCTTACCCAGCCAACATGCTCATATGGTTTTCACATGGGCGAAGTCTGAGCAAGCTGGGGTCCAGATGGGCATCGGTTCTGAATGCTGGGACCCAGTTGGGAAAGAGTTGGACCATTACTTGGCCATTGTTACACAGCCCAGTTAGTGTCACACAGGTTCCAACTAGGACCCTATGCACAGTGTACAACTCACGTTTAACTCCTGCGGATCCCATCACTGACCCTGGTGGGCATCATTATGTTGGGCCAAAGGACAAAACGCTCTGGTTCCCAGTTGAGCTACTCATACGGACTCCACATGGACACAAAAGGTCTTGACCAGGGATGCCCAAACATTTGCAAGCCTGAGTACCAAGCCTCTGGGAAGGAAACATACAACAAAGTACAGCGCAAAGGTGAGACCCGTTTTTATTTCTTAATAATCCAAACAGTACAGGCTGTACTGCACATCTGACGAGGAAGTCCACTTGAGAGGGCCCGCCTCGTGCGCACCGCGCGGTCTCGTGCTGTTTAATCAGGTAACGTGCTGCACAAACGTGACGCGTAAAGTCGAGCGTCTCGCTTATCCGCAGGAAGCGCGAGCCTGATCGCGTGTCCTGGATGCACTCTCGCTTTAAACAGCGGGCAAAACATCCGCCGTTCACATGCCTGCGCGAGCGCGACACCGGCGACGAATAATAAACGTGTTTATGCTGAGAAAGATTCACGACGGCGCGCGCGCTTCGCTTCAGCGTAGCTGAGCGGCGCGTAAACAATAACAATGCCGCTCCCGCAGTCACGTGCGCCGTCACGCAGCCGAAACAGCGCAACACAACGAAGAGTCGTTTTATTACGAATCTTTAGATCCACTGACTTCTGCGGAATGCTGTCGCAGCTTGACGTAGTTTTATCCACCAAAACATTAGAAAAGTATTTATATGAGAGTCACATGTCAGGTATTATTATTTTCTAGACTCAATATGTCTTCATTTGTGATGTAAATATTAACAGAATTTTAATATCTGATTCTATTTATTAAAAACGTACTTCACACCTACATTTTTTTTTCTTCCTCAGAAATCCTGTTGAAAATTGATCATCTGCAGTGTTTTTGAGTTGCAAAGTTGAAAATGCAATACTTTTGAAGCATTATTGGAAATGATTAGATTGCCAAGCATATTTATAATGTCTTTAAAATAATTCACAGTGGTTCAAATACAATCAAACACAACCTAAATATCATTTATTATTTTTGTTATTTATGTGTATTATACCGTCTCAGGACTTTTATTCTATAATTTGAGCACTGTATGAGCAAAGAAAGAGCAAACAGCACTTTTTTCCCTTTGTTGTTTGTTGTAGTTGTTGTTGTTTTTTTGTCTGACTTGCAGCAGCACCACCAGTGCATCACAAATACATGCAACATTATAATCCTGTGGGTGTGAGGGAGCTTAGTCCTCATTAGCTAGAAGTTCTTCAGAAACCTGTGAGATTAATTTTCCTTCTAAAATGTAAATCTCTGATCTTTGGCCTCTTTAGTCTTTATCTCATTTTACCCATTTTTCAGACTCAGTTTTTTCGATTTAAATATCAAATGGGCCACTGTTGGAACCCATTTCTATCAACAATGGTACTTTATTAAAATTTTACATTGCCTGTTGTAACAGCTGGTTGTGAAGCTAGTTTGACACATTGTGGTCATTGTGGATTTGGAAAACAAACACTTGGTTTTACCTGCAACAATGATCAAGAATATTATATTTTACCTTTAGGTTGTTAAATAAATGTGGTTTCAGTTTCGTTATTTATCATATTCAATTTAATGCAATAACAGAGGGCCTTCAATTGTCTTCTCCTAGAAAGCAAACTCTGCAAGACCAGCCATAGTTCACATGGGCTGCAGAGGGCAATTGTCTGCCTTAACAGTTCTGTTCTCACGTCCTCCCCATACTGCACCGGGCTACTCTCACTGACCACCAAGGTGAGGCGCAATTAATCTTGAACAAGCCTAATATCTGGGTCAGTGACATCATTAGTCCTGCCCCCTCTCGCTGATAAGTCAGAGTCTGTATGCAGGTTGAGCATTTACACATTGTCAGAGCAGTAAACATGCACTGGAAACTCCATTGGCATTGAAACTGGAATTAAATTTAGTTTGAAATGAGTGAATTATAGCTGTTTTACCCAGTTTAATTACTCACTGATAATTAATTTTGTAGTTTGTTATGTGTATGTAGGTATGTATGTCTGATCTTGAGTTATGAAGCATAGAAAACAGCATGTCACAACCTGCAAAGTGTGGATCTGAGGTTCTAAGACTTAAACACTGCTCACCCTTGCTTGAGTCAACAACATAAACGTGCTCAAATCGAGTTGTTTACAACCATTTATCACCATGAGAGCTGCTATTTTCTGAATCAGAGCACGTGCCCATGCCAAAACAAAAAAAAAGAGGACAACTGTCCAGTGAGCCATGGTCAACCTCATCTCAGTGGACACACAGTCCTATTTAGGGCACCTGCCTGACTTGATTTGGGGAGAAATAGCCTACATTAGAGGAACTGGGCCTTGAATGCGTGCTGATTGTGTGATTCTGCTTGGACACAATGCAGAGGCAGGAAGTGGGGGTAATGTTTACCACTTAAATAGGACAGGCATTATTGTCTATATATGGGAGCACAAGTAGATTGAAATAGACTGAAATAGACCTTTGTCCGTACTGGAAATAAAGTTTCCACAAATAAAGCTCAAACAAAAAGGTATCAGTTTTGTCAATGCTGATACACTTTGAAAGGGCAGGGGTTTGTTCTGAATTAAATACTGAATATGCAGTCATTTCAGAGAGATTCAAAGCCTATCCAGTCTTTTATGCATCCTGTCTACATATCCATCTCAATACAGACGCATGCTCTACCATGGTTTGGTCAAAAGTTGCCACAGCCACACAATCTTCCTATAAATACAGTCGATCAGCCAACTGTCAAGTCTGCCACTGAATGATGGTTGACCTCTAATTACAGTGGACGTTGTTACTGTGATAGTTAAGTGAAGATTAACTGAATACCAAAAGGCATGAAGTTAAATTTCTTTTTTAAAGTGCCTCCTTTCTCATGCCTTTGGGTTCAGGAGGAGTGGCCACTACTCATTGTGATGTAATCATAAGCGGGTCATTATACAGACATTACCCATACAGCCAAGCATTAATTAAGTAAGCTATCATTGGTGGTAGGTGCAGTAATCCATTGTGGGTCAATAATGGCACTTAAGATCAACTTAATGTGAAAAAAAATGTAAAGATCGAGAGATCAATTGTGTTGTAACTATAAACATTATATAAGCATTCATAGAAATGCACAAATAATTATTAAATAATAAGTAATGAAAAGCAAAATAAACATTATCAGTTTAGGACAATGCAAGGCACCTGACACAGACACTTAGCAAACCAGAGATGTTTCTTAATGTACAATCTCTGACCTAATACATGGTATCAGTGTCTGCAATGTGTAATATATTAATTCTAAAAACAGAGTGGTCAGCTAGGTTTTCCTGTTTTTGATGTGTTTATCCTAGTTGGTTTATTTCTTGCTGAACAGGTAGGATATTCCAGGTTATAATTGCTGATTTTGTAACCTGAAGTGTGATATAATGTATCTAAAGTGTACAGTTGAGTTCAGTACAGTAATGTTACCTGTATAGTAAATTAGCTACTTAACTTTCAAACACTGTTTATTGAAATCTGTTTTTCCCCACCTCCCAAAAATGCACATGGTAGGTCAATTGGCTATGCTAAATTGCCCCCTAGGCATGTGTGTGACTGTGTGTGTGGTACCCAAGACTGGTTCCTTGTCCAAGGGGTATTCCTGCCTTTTCTCTGGGCCTGTGAACTTTCTGCTGAGATGTAATGATATAATATCTTTTGAGTTAGGCGAGTTTCTTTTGATGTTACCAGTTGCTCTGAAGGTCAAGATGTTTATGGCTGTGGAGGAGTGTCCCCGATGACGGAACAAGCTGTCTTATTGAAAATGACAGACACTTCTCCTCAGCTTTATGGTATGCCTGTTCTACATAACATCAAGCTGCATACAGGCCCAAAGATCTGTGGACAACAACATGCCAATTATACACTGTTGATGTAGTTTTATTGATAGATTAAATTATATTATATGCAATAATTTTTATGTTTTATTGGTAGCATTCACTTTTAAAAGATTTTAATGACCAGGGTAATGATGTTATTAACATTCAGGCTTATCTGGAGCTTCTGACATATTACACTGCTTTACTTCTGACCATCACAATATTTTTCTTAGTTTTTTTCCCCTTACATATAGTTTACTCTTTGCTGTGAACAATATGAAAATATAATATATGGTGATAAAGCTGAATTTTCATGACTCATTATGAAAGTAAAAACATGTTACCTTTGTCTAACTGGCACAGAAAAATCTAGTAACCACCAGCTACTCATACTATGGAAAATGTGAACATATAGCATTATGGTAAAAAATAATGCTACAAACAAAATTCCCTGATATTTCATGAATGAATGAATTTTCAAAGTTCAACATTTTCAACATTTATATTTTCACAATGATGTTAAGCACTCAACCAACACACACCAGCGAGAAGTGGCAATCAGTTGTGCACAGCACACTGGAAACAACTGTACTGACTGCACTGAGCACCTGGGTTCAGCCAGTACACTGTGCCAGTCTATACAGACAAGAATACTTTCTCACTTTCTCTCTCTCTCTCTCTCTCTCTCTCTCTCTCTCTCTCTCTCTCTCACACACACACACACACACACACACACACACACATACACACATACACACTCTCTCTCTCTCTCACAAACACACACACACACACACACACACACAAGGGCAATTCAGAGTAGATGGTTAATTTGATATCTATGTTTTAGGAATGTAAGAAGAAACCAGAGTCCCTGGAGGGAAACATGCATATACAGCCCTGAACCTAAGACCACAGTGCTGGGTGGCAAACGTGCTAACCACCAAGCAATCAGGCCACCCAAATAGCTACACTGCACTACACTCTTCAACCTTTACAAGACAACCTAAAAAAATAATGTGTTTATCCAGGTCTATATCAACTAAATGGAAATGTATTAAAGAACACATGACCAATAGGCAAAAATCCTCCACTAGTATGGATTTTGTCTATTTGTAGTTATAAATAAAGCATTTTGGTTCATTCGGTATATGCTAATAGTACTGGATATTTATATACACTATACTGAGGTTTCCAAGCCTCAGGGCCTGTATTGCAGCCCAACACTTCAGCTCTGATCCTCAGTGAAGTGCTCCAGAATGTAGCAGAAAGCCTTACACTGTTAAAATTGAGACTGCTCACTTGGCAGATTGAGAGGCACTAGAAAAATTGTATACATCAGATATTTGGCTGAATCATCACTTGTCGTTCAGGGTGGACAGAAGGGGTATATTTCAAATTTGCTAATGATAAGAAACAGATTGACAACAACCTTGGGGTACATTATTATCATATACATTTTAATGCTATGAAATCACTTACCTGATCATACCAATGTCTTTTTCTAAAGTATTTGGACAGATTTCAACCCTAAGCAGTTTTATAAAAGACTTTAAAAAACGTTTCCAAAAATGGCGGAGATGTGCCCACAATGTTGATTAAGCATATGTAATTAATTCTATACTGACATGCCAAAAGTCAAAGGATAGCAGTATGTATAAAGACTCTGAAGTAGTTTTACCACCAGGGACAGCTTGGGTAAAAGTTGAGGTGTTATCTTGTGAGTAAGGCTGAACACTGGCCAAAATACTAATGACAAAGCAATGTAATGTATCAAAGTTCAAGCAAGGCATGATAGTGCATGCCAGATGAATGAGACATTCCATTTCCAAAGTCATAATGGCATTTAACATTCCTCAATGACAATGTCATATGGGTACTGAGAATATGTTGTACAACCAATCATTTGGATCCAATTGCAAAATGCATGTTCCTGCTGAAATATCCTATAAATGTGGAGGTCAGGGATGGACTGGGCACCAGGAGAACAAGGAAACTCCCAAGACCAGATGTTTTGGAGATGCTCTGACCCAGTCATTTAGATATACCAATCTGGTTCTTGTCAAAGTTTACTGTTTACTTGCTGCCAAGTATATCATACACATTGACAGGTGCCACTGCAGATAAAGAATGCTGTGATTTTCAATTTAGAGCTTAGAAGCTTAGAGCAATCAGTATATAAATGTGGAAACTGCATGTCTAAACCAGCACACACTTCCTTCAAATAGCATCAGACTGTTAAATGATTGTTAAAGACCTCAAGCTTATATTGTCTAAGACCACGTGACCTACTGTTATATTATATTTCCTACATTTCTAAAGTGAAAATGTGCACATAGACCCACTGTGCTTGCATTCACACCATCCATGCAGTGAAACACATACTAGTGAATTCACACACTAGTGGTCAGTGAGCACACATGCCCGCAGCGGTGAACAGCCATATCCATGGCGCCTCGGGAGCAAAGTCATGTCCTACCAGTTCAGGGAATCAATCTGGCAACCTTCAAGTCTGGTTCTCTAACCACAAGGCCACGGCCCAGTGTTAAAATTCTAGAGTATTTGACAAAATTACATGTAATGAGATGCTAAGCTATGTATCTGTCTGTGTTCACAATGTTCAAATGAATCCAAGTAAACAATGAAACAATATATATATATATATATATATATATATATATTGTACAGGGACTAGTCCAGCTGTGTGTGCATTTGCACATATGTGTCAGCAACGGGCACAACAAGGTAGACGAATGCATTCCTCAGAAGGGGTGTCTACAAACATTTGGCCACATAGTATCATCGCCTTCACTAACTTTATCCTAAAGAGTAGATCCCATCGAAGAACTACAAGTCCCACATGCCGAGTGTCTCGCTCGCGTGGGGATTTTCAAAACCAGCCCTGCACTGCAATGTGTCCCGGCGAAAGTGTGTCACTGGGCCACGAGGCCCTCCCCGAGGTCACATGGACACATTTCGAGCCTCGTGCGGAGCCCGCTGGAGCGCTCGCGCCTGCGCGCATGTGTGTTGGTCGCTGTGCTGGACTCAGAGAGGCGCAGCAAAAGCGGGCCGTGCTGCCAGAGCCTGCACACACACACAGAGCGACAGAGAGAGAGAGAGAGCATCCCACCGCCGGCTCACCGGCAACACTTCAACTCAGATCAGATCGAACACTTCAGCACGCGCACCTTCAGCTAGACCTGCGGTACTGCGGGAGCTGAGCCCAGCCCAGAGAGCTGATCTCCCCGTGCTTCCAGAGAGCTGATCTCCCCGTGCTTCCAGAGAGCTGATCTCCCCGTGCTTCCAGAGAGCTGTACCCACCTCTCATCCGCACCTGCATGACTATACTGGGGGACAAAATGACGACCACGATGGACACGAACAACAACACAGGTAGGAATGCCAGTTAAGTTCCTGCAGAGACGTGCTTTTCATTGTCGTCCCCAGTTTCCTTCGGCTTTGGGTAGAATGGATGGGGCTGATGTACTGTTTATGTACAGTAAGTGTAGTTACATTGAGTTCATTGCTGCCTGTAAGCCTTGTTGGGAGACATACAGTGTAAGAATAAGAGGAGCAGAAAATGAAATTATATATATATATATATATATTATATATAATGTGTGTGTGTGTGTGTATGTATATGTATATATATATATATATATATATATATATATATATATATATATATAATACAAAAAATAAGAGTATCCAGCGTTTATTTGCAGAGAATAATCTATAAAAAAGTGAAATAAAAAATAAGAGTAGCTAGCATTTAATAGCAGAAAATATTTTTTTTATATTAAAAATAAAAACACTAATATGTGGTGCATGTGTTGTTTTAGGGCGCATATTTTGCCTTCCAAACACTTTGATAAGCATGAGGTTAAACAGGGAAAGTAACCTAAAACAGAGCCTAAGTTTACACTGGGACCCCCTCCCTCAAAGCCCCGCTGTCGGGCTGTAGCTCGCTGAAAGCTGTGAGCGTCTCTTGGGGCTTTGAGCTGCAGTGTTCTGGCGGAGTTCGGGGAACTAGGTCATGCTGTTGGGAGAGTCAGGTGGACGGACATCCCTGTGATGCAGGCGCGCGGCGCCCTCGTGTTCCTCGCCGCGTGCACATGGACCGCCGGAGCTCGCCATGTGCGCTTTGTTTTGATTCCGCCTCTTTCGCCTCCGCCCATTGGTACGCGCCGCGCGCGCGTTACATAACGCCGCCTAGTCCTCAGCGTGTGACGTATCGGCTCGAGGCCATGTGCGCGCTCTGATTGGCCGCGCGGAGAGCGACTAGTGGGACGCGGGCAGGACCTCACGTTAACCCACGTTCGTTAAAAGTAGGACATGAAATCGATCCAAGTCAACGTAACAGTTTTTTTTTCACTCTCTGTGTGTGTGTGTGTGTGTGTGTGTGTGTGTGTGCGCGCGCGCTCTTGTTTCTCTTGACACGAATACACAGACAGTAAACAGCATAGTCTAGTCAATTAATATCTTAATAATAAATAAACGTAACCGAGTAAAGACAGCGCTTGGTTTAATTCTACGTTAAAATGTGTGGTGTGAAGACGTTTCCTCTGACGCTGCACTTCAGAAAATGCTTCCACAGAAAGAAAACCCAGTTCAATTTTTACTGCATAATAATAATAATAATAATAATAATAATAATAATAATAATAATATTCAGATGTTTGTGGACACCTCTTCAAATGAATGCATTCAGACTTTAAGTTGCACCCATTGCTGACAAATGTGCAAATGCACACACACAGCTTGTAGAGAAGTGCTGCCAATAGAATAGGATTTTCAGATAAAGGAGCAGATAAGCATTGAACCTATTGGCACCATGCCTCAGACCAGTTAGAGGTGTATAAAGCCCCACAACGTTGTTCTGTGGAATTATTATTTTTGGGATGAGTTGGGGAATTGGGGAGGAGATGGGGTGGTGATCGTCCAACATTCTGCCCTCACTAATGCTCTTATAGCTGAATGCAACCAGATCCCCACAGCAATGCTGCAAAGTGGAAAGCCTGGGCGGTGGAGAGAGTTACTCCAACAAAAGCAAGATAAACTCTTTTTAATACTCTGGATTGAGAAGATAGGATGAACGAGCAGGTGTCCAAATACATTTGTCCATGTAATTTATAACTTTCTATGGCATCTAGTTCAGAAGGGGGGAGGGGGGGGTGAGAGAGAGAGAGAAACGTGCAGCTGGATTGAGTGTCCTGAAGGCGGGTCTAGTGAGGCAGTCTCGTTGAGCAGCCGTATGTCTGCGGCGCACGTGGAACGGGGGCGTGCACAGATGATGCGCGCGAGCCAGCCCACACGGGGACACAGTGTGAACGCACGAGTCTCCTTTGGAGTCATTCAGAAAAAAAGAATGATACATTATTCACTCGTATTGCACTGAACATTTCATTATTATTATTATTATTATTATTATTATTATTAGAGGACTTTTATTTTATATAAAAAAAAGCTAACAGTGCACTCAAGAGTACTGAGGACTTAAAAGCTTTAAGGGTCTCTGATTGTTCCAATGTTTGTTTATTAAAGGGTTGCACTTCGAGGAAAGAGGGAAGGGTTGAGAATGATTGCTGGGAACAGACGAACTGCACGTGTTTCTGTTGTGGTTCCACCTGACACAGTGACCCTTTGACTTTTTGTACTAGTGTACAGCAGTTATATAATCCCTGGAGCTGTCTGCCCCTGGTTGGTAATGTTCTGGGCAGCAGTACTGGACAGAGATAATGTTCACTTTGTGTGTTATAGTTCAGACATAGGGACACTTCATCTGCATGCTTGAGAGATCAGCAAACTATTAAAGATAAGGAATTTGAATTGTGCATTTTTATTAAAGTTGGGTCAACCAGGCCTACTCATATCCCGTCAGTGTCCTCCATTCTGAGTTTGCTTAGGAGTAAGCTGGTTGTGACTACACGCACAGTCAGTGTAAACAGTGCATGCCAACACACGTGCTGTCTAGTGTCTAGTGTTGTGATACTAAACATATACTAGAGATCAGGATCTGAATCATAGTTATACATAGTTAAGAATGAGCCAAGCACTTTGGCACGTAGGAGGAAGATAAGACAGGTGTTGCTTGTACACGTGGTCTGACCTGCCAGGAGCAATCATCAAAAAAAAAAAAGGAAAAAAAAAGTACTTCGTACCACATGGTCATATGGCCTTGGGCAATGAACAGTTCCTAGACAGCGGCTGTGTTTTCCAAACATCCAGATTCCCTCCCCTTTCCTTTCTGCCAAGTCTGCATCTGTGTTACTGTGTGTGGCTGCTTGCGTAACCACACACAGTAATTTAGGGAACATTTTTAATGGGGATGTGGCCTCAGTCTGTCTGCTAAGATGAAAAATACATGGGTATCCTCAGTGGATAGTCTCAGTGAATAGTTTCCTCCCTCTTCACCCCTTTCCTTCGGCAGAAGTCTAATATACATCTAATGTTTTGCCCTTTCTCTTCACTAGGGGGTGTAATCTCCTACATCGGCTCATGTGGAGGCTCCCCGAACCGCACCAGCCCGGTGTCCATGTACAGTGAGAATTCCAACAGCAGTTCTCAGTCGTTGACCCAGCCATGCTTCGGCTCGTCCTTCCCACCCTCTCCCAATGGCTCCCAAGATTCTTCACGCATGTACATGAGCAGCAGCAGCAGCTCTGGCTCTGGTGAGGATGGGAACTCCTCCTGCTCTGGTGGATCCCCAAGGGGTCGTGATGAAACTACGAACTCACGCAATTCACCCAACAAATCAGTTGCTGCTCTTACAAGTGAGTTATAGCCAGCGCCCCCTGTTGAAAGTCAGACTAGAAGCATGCATTATGAGTGCTAAAGATTTTTTTCTTATATCTGCCAGAGCTCAATGGGATGGTGTTGCTCTGTAAAGTCTGCGGAGATGTGGCTTCAGGTTTCCATTATGGTGTCCATGCTTGCGAAGGCTGCAAGGTAGGAATCGTGCATATCATCACATTGAACCATTTTTTATTTACATATTTTGCTACAGCAATATTTAGATTTCCTTTTCTGACAACAGGGGTTCTTCCGCCGGAGCATTCAGCAGAACATCCAGTACAAAAAGTGCCTGAAGAATGAGACTTGTACGATTATGAGGATCAACCGCAACCGTTGTCAGCAGTGCCGTTTCAAGAAGTGTTTGTCTGTGGGAATGTCACGGGATGGTAAGCTGAACACTAATTGAATGTATTTAATGTTCATGTAAGCAATTTGTTCTCCATATTTAACAGTTTTTTATTCTTTATTTCTAATTACAGCTGTCCGTTTTGGCCGCATCCCGAAACGTGAAAAACAGCGCATGCTGGCTGAGATGCAGAGCGCCATGAATAACATGGTGAACAATCAGCTGCAGAGTGAATTCCAGCTGGCTAGTCTCAAATCCGTGACCCCATCCTCTTCATCCTCTTCTTCCTCATCGCCCTGTCCAGGTCTGACAGTGGCCCCTAAGCCTCAGCCTCCTGCTGTGCCCATAGCTCCTTCCCCCTCCCCACCTGCTCCAGCCTCACCTCCAGCTCAGCCGGCTCAGAGCCCTCCTTTGATCGCCACGTCCCCTCCACTGTGCCACAGCCCTGGCGTGGACACTACTATTATGGCGATTACCCGAGCTCACCGTGAGACCTTTGTCTATGCTCATGATAAGCTAGGCCCTGTACAACGGCCCCAAAATAATGTTGAACTAGATGACCAAATTGGTAATCGTTGTTCCGTTGGCTACCATGTCAATGGCCACAACAATACAGTCTTTCACAACAATAACATAACCCTTCAGCACAATGGCTTCGAAGTGGCATCTGAAAATGGACATCACTTCCAGTCCTCAGCAGTGTCCAGTCAGCAGCATCAAGGGTTGCCACACCAGAACAATGGGCGACGCCTACATAACAACAATTTGTATGGGGTTCATCAAGGCCAAGAGACCAGCAACAACATCCAGTCACAAAACTGCCCATGGAAGAACCGCAAGGAAATTCTTCTGGTGAGTCCATAGCAATCTTTTTTAGCAATTGAGGAAAGATGTTGCAGACCTTGTAGAAGTCTTGTAGAGACCTTGTTGTTCCCTTCCTTGGTAATTCCTAGTTTTGTAGAAATTGTAGCTCTTGATAAGACTTACACGGGGAACTGGGCATTGCTTTGGCAAGATGAATGAACGGAACTCTTTACCTTCTCGTTTCCAGGCTTGCCCAATGAACATGCATCCTCAGGCAGACCCTAAAAAGACACCACAGGAGATCTGGGAGGACTTCTCACTAAGCTTTACACCAGCTGTCCGCGAAGTGGTAGAGTTTGCCAAACACATCCCGGGTTTCAGCTCCTTATCGCAAAATGATCAGGTCACCTTGCTGAAGGCTGGAACATTTGAGGTATGCCTCTGACGATCTTCTATTCTAAATAATTCCATATTCTAAATCTCTTCAAACATAGATATAAAGGGAAAGTTGTGACCCACAAGCACAATCAGGTGTCACAACTATTGTTTCTTCTTGTTGTCGTCTTGTTGTTTTTGAACATTTGCCAGAATCTACTGTGATAATCAGTTTAATAAGTAAGCTATGATTAGATCATTCCAAATAAACAGTAGCCATATCTTTAATAAATAAGTGCACATTGCTGTCCTTGCTGGGTACTTATTTTAGGTATTTTGGCATCAGTACTTGGAATACAGAAACCTTCTCTAACATCTATCTCTGGCTTTCTTTCTCTTTATTCCAATAGGTGTTGATGGTGCGTTTTGCATCCCTGTTTAATGTCAAGGAGAAGACTGTAACATTTATCTCTGGCACCACCTACAGCCTAGAGGCTCTCAAGAACATGGGTATGGGTGATCTGTTGGGAACCATGTTTGACTTCAGCGAGAAGCTCAATGCTCTAGAGCTCTCTCCAGAAGAGCTGGGACTCTTTACTGCTGTAGTGCTGGTATCTGCAGGTAAGCATATTGTTTTCGAATGAACATTTAGTTTTAACGTTTTGTTATAAGCATCTCTCCTTCATTTCTGTTTTTCATGTACTAAATACAGGGGATATACTTGATGGTTACAATTCCATGATGAAAATTGTATTCCTTTTTCCTTTCCAGATCGCTCCGGCATTGAGAACATCAACTCAGTGGAGATGCTCCAGGAGAGCCTGATCCGAGCTCTTCGTACACTGGTCAGCAAGAGTGCTCCTGGTGATGCCTCTCGTTTCACCAAGCTGCTGCTCAAACTGCCAGACCTCCGCACCCTCAACAACATGCACTCCGAGAAACTTCTATCCTTCCGCATTGATGCCTGAATGGCCCTGGACTGCAGCAATTACCAGCCAGCTCAGTCAGAGTTAGCAGGTAGTGGTGGGCTTACTGAAAGGCTTTGCAAGATGAGCATTGGTGCTCCTTTCAAGAGTTCTCCACCAACAGCTGACTGGCACTGATGGTGCTCAAAGACACAAACATTAATTATAAGTTTGAAGGGACACACAAGCACCAAGTGCTATCACAATGGTCAAATGACTGTGTAAGACTTTTTGGACAGTTTTAATTTATCAACCAGTTGTGAAATAGTTGAAGAAACACCAACAAAATCAATGCCCTGAAGTTTCAAACCCACTGAAGAATGACACAAGGAACGGACTCGTGAATCCACCAGTCTTGGACATCCAGTCTACAAGGACTAGCCATAGGGAACAAATGCAAAATGTCTCCTGCAGGAAGAAGACTGGGAAAATAGACAGTTAATGTTATAGGACGGTTACTTCAGTTAAGCTCTGGCTCCTCCAAGAGGCTGCTAGACGTTCAGTGACATGGTCCTTTTTTATCAATAACATAAAGGACAAAGCATTAGACAACTCACACCACCTGTATTTCCACCCCTGTGACTTGTACAAATTTGTAAATAAGCATAAATCTATACATACTTGAAATGTTTTAAAATGTATAATATATTCTATATATAAATATCTATTTTTTTGTAAAGTCTAAACACTCAATGCAAAGTTATGTGGGCACAAATGTATAAGATGTCAAGTGTATGCATATTATAGAACAATATTCAGACATGTATTTCAGATGTGTTTTACATCATAAAGACTTTTTTCTTGGAACGTGTGAACTGGTCTTTTTTTGGTCAAATTACTTAAAATAAAGTTCTATCTTATCATTCTTTCACTTAAAATCATACACATTACTCCATCCTAAAATATCCAAATGCCAAGGGTGAAATGAACCTAATAACTAATTCAATGTGCAAGAGCCCTAATCAGTACATCCTGAATAACAGAAACAGAATGGAATATAACCCAAGTATATACTGAGGTCAGTTCAGCAGTAACAAATAAGGAAGTTTGTGAGAGGCAGGGTGAAATAGGAACCAAAGCTACACGGAAGTAGGACTTCACTTTCCTAAAATAAAGCCTTTATATAAACTAGTACAACTTCCTTGTACATTCATGAATGCACAGAATCCTCTGTTTAAATGTATAGCATATATTGTTAGGGGTTTAAGAAAATTGATGGCACAGTCTTTTTAAAATGGGTATATAGAAGTGCTAAGGTGTTGAGGTATCATTTTGGTTTTAATGTAATTTAATAAAAAAAAAAACTGCATTACAACCAACGGCTTTGAATTTTTGGGCTCTGCATTGCATGTCCAGTGTATGATGGTCCTTGGAATTGAGATCCCACTGTTTTGCAAAACGTCATGCATGGTGTGCTGACACACTGAGGAAATGAAGTGTGGTGTCAGCACCAGTGTGTACCCAGTTGGGCACTGTGCTGTACGTCCAGTATGTGATGGCCTTCATAATTCAGATCATACTGTTTTTATTACATAAAAATATGATAGTTTTAAAAAAGTCTAAATCATGATATATTGAATCGTAACTCCTGTATTCTGATACGTACCATCAAGTTTCATTCAGGTTGCCAATACACAGGCGTATATATTATATCTAAGCACTGCAAGCACAGTGACACTCAAATTAATGACACACTGACTAAAATATCTATGAACAAATCTACAAAGTGCTAAATGACAGCAGTATCATCACCCTTCATGATATTGAAATGAACTGCTTGCTTTACCATTGTTCAGTGTTCATGCCCTGATTCTGTCATCTTTCAACAGAAAAGGGGTTTCAACAAAGCCTGCACCTCCTAAAATAGTACTAGAACGGGTACAGACAGTGAGTGTGAGCAATGCAAACACAGTCCTCCAGAAGAGAGCCAACAGCTTTACATGAAGGTCAAGTCCTAAACCTAACTCACTGGAGGCGGAGGACAGAGATAAAAAACAATCTCATCTTGATGGTGAAAACACTGCATTAATCAGAACGGAAAGACCAACCTAGATTAATTATATTTAACCTAATGAAATCCAGATAAATCCAACATCAATAAATACGTTTTCAGGTTGTGCTGACGTGGATAAGCCTCAAGCTCTTGTCAAACATGTCTTGAACCTATGTAAGCATGGCCTGTCTAAGCATGACTGACAACATACCTAAAACTGATCGTCATCCTACCTTCACCAATCTTGGTGTCTGCCTTTCACGCCTTCACTAAGATTAGTTATGATGCCTTGCGTCATGTCTGTACATGGTTAACCCCAACCGTACAGCCACGCAATCACTTACAAGTGGTAAGATAACATTAAACTTTGACGGACTGGCCCCTTGTGCATTGTGTCTGTGAGTTGGCATCAATGATTCAGCTCTGGACTTACCATCACCCTGACCAGGAGCAAACAAAAAGATGAATAGAAGATAACATAAAGGTTAAAATTTCCTTCAAAATGAAAAGAAATGTTGAACTGACTTCATTCAGTCATGCTCTTTAAAAAATTAAAGAGCAACACCAGCAGACTTTCAGCTCCACCTCCTTTCTCCACACTCCTTCAGGAGCCTCGTGCCAAATAGCAAGAGCATGCCTGGTCTTACATCACTACCATGCTGTTTTTGCAACACCATACACAATTAAAAGATCCACAAACAGCTACCAGAATGTCTGGCTATATATTTCTGTACATTTCACTGGTGCTGCACTTTAAGCGATTCCATACAACTATGGTGGCGCAAGGTCTCATCACTTACAAACAAATTTGAGTTCATCACAATAAACCAAAATTATATTTTTATATTAAATTCCAACATTCAACTTACACTGTCAGTAATTATTGTATAAAAACACAATTTAGAGTTTTAAGTGAGAAGTAACAAACTCAAGCCCAGTGAAAGCAAACAAGCCAATATAGAAGACAGTTAACTAAAGATTATGAGAAAGATGTTCTCCAAAATGTGCCGTGTGAGAAAAAAAACACGACAAGTGTCTGACAAGTGAAACAATATGCAAACAGACCCGTAACTCACTGCGATATACATTCAGCTCAGCACAGTCACACTGACCTATCAAACACTTATGCTTAAATCTGGGATCATTACTTTTTATGCTTTGCTTGAAAGTCAATGACTGTTTGTAAAAGCCCCAAAACCATCACCACCCACTCCTAATTTTCACACATTTTCCCAGAGAGGCGAAACCTGATCTATGAGTAGGATTACCAAAGCGCCCTCCAAAACCCAGCCCCTTCCCACGCAGAACAGGAGAGAACGTGACGAAGGAAGTGAAGAGGTTCTACTCTCCTCCTCACACATGGGCTGCAGAAGTGGGTCAATCTGCCCTCATAACCAACTTTTCACAGCCTCTCCTCATTGGTCCATTCAAGCGAAAGCCTCACATCTCTGCTAGCCAATGGGAGCTGCAGAGCTGCCAAGCAGAGCAGAGAGGGTGTGAGCACCAGGGAGAGTCATGTTTAAGGTATGGAGCAGCTATGACTGAATAACTGACTGAATGAGTGGGGAAAGGGGGAAAATACCCTGCAAGGGTTTAATCTGCAGTTTCAGGAGCATAAATATAAGAAATAAATAGGTGAATGGAAAGTTGAAAGAAAGGTAGAAGAGGACTCAAGAACTGATTCATACAATCAGACAGAACAGATTCAGAAATGTCAAAAGAATAGAAAAGCCAATCCTGAAGCTATAAACACAATGGGTCTCTGATGTGTTATCTAACCTCTGTTAATTCATTGACTTCTGCTTGTTAAAGAGACCATAAAGTAGGGCTTGCTGTGTTATATTGCCTCCTAGTGGTTAGAGCTATACATGATCAATGAAAGTACAAGCTAGAAAGATTCATAATTTCAGTCAAAATGGTGTTTTGTATTTTATCCATGTGTAAAGTGACATTTCAAGCCTTTATTAAAATTTCATTTTGAATTTGAATAAACTAGAGTGTCAACATTAAAAATAAAATATCCCTGAAATGTCAGTCAGTCAGTAATTATCTTCCTGAATCTATCCGCTTCTTCCTGAATAGGGTCACAGTTAATCCAGAGCCCACCTGGAGTCATCAGGCACAAGGCAGGAATACCCCCTGGACAGGGGGCCAGTCTATTGTAGTATACCACAGACACAGTCACACTCAAGACACACACCTTGGGGGTAATGTAGCACTTTTGGGAGGCGGGAGGAAGCAAAATATTCCTTTTCAAATGTACTATTTTAATGTTTATATGCATGTTTTTGTAACACATTACACCCATACATGTACATGACCCAACCATGCTTTTACAACAGGCTGTGCTTTGGTCAAAAGGGTACAATCATGTTGCAACAGAGAAGTTAAATACAGAGTCGTCTAAAGTCTTAGCCTTTCCTTTCAATGGAATCCAGTGGCAGTGTGCTCTCCCTAACTCCATAACTGGTGGGACAAGCACTAGCCATATCATACTCTTCAAAATCTGGTCTCTGGCTGAAGTAATGCTTCCACTAAGTCAGTTGTGCTGTGCCCAGTTCTGCATTTCTCCTACACATCTGACCTATCAAAAAAGGAGCTTGGTAATAAGTTCTTCAGTCAAGTCATTTCACTGTATTAGATGTAAATGTGCACACTGTAGGGTCCTCAGGGTTGCAATCTGAAAATCCCCCACCACCCCCCTCCCCAATTATTACTTATTTTACTCATATCTTTATATGAAAACATTTATTAAAAAAAGAAAACCCATTATTTGAATACAAAAAATGTGTATAAATCTTTCAGAATTAATGAGCCAAACTGTAATAGTCATTGAAATAATAAACACAGAAAACAAAAGCAAAAAAAAAAAAAACTCACCCCAACTAATTTAGTGGTATATACTGGACTAAGTATTTATTATTGTACACATAATTTGCTGTAACATTAATATGCATACAAACATGACAAAACCAAAGTCTGACAAAAATCAGAACAATCGCTTTCTTAATGTACATGTTTATTATATTTCAGGAAGAAATAATACAACTGCCTCATCGTCCGTTTTAAATTTGTATAAATGGACTCTGGTTTAAATGGATTCAGTGTTTTGGGTTCTTCTCTACCTGACCGGACGGGAACTGAAGTTGGTGCTCAGACGTCTTGACTGGAGGAGAGAAACTCAAGCCAGTCTGTCAGAAGAGGATTCACCACAGGAGGCTGGAATCACAACAATTGATCAGTGCAACATATAAAAGATGTAAATGCATGCACACAGCACCATCCAATACAAACATATACACTGTACGGCCTATTCCCAACACAGACAAATATACAAACACAACACCGGAAATTGTCATTCACCATGTGTACAGTGGAAGAACTTTTCCATATTTTGTCACATTACAACCACAAACATAAATATGTTTAATGGGAATTTAATGTGAAAGACCAACACAAAGTGCTATACAGTTGTGAAGTGGAAAGGAAATTATACATGATTCAAAATATTTTTTACAAATAAAAAAACTTAAAAGTGCATTGTGCAAAAGTTTTCAGCCCCCTTGAGTCAATACTTTGTGGAACCTTTTATTGCAATTATAGCTGCAAGTCTTTCAGGGTATGTCTCCACCAGCTTTGTACATCTAGTGACTGAAAATTTTGCCCATTCTTCTTTGCAAAACAGCTCAAGCTCAGTCAGATTAGATGGAGAGCATTTGTGAACAGCAGTTTTCAGATCTTACCAAAAATTCTCGATTGGGTTTAGGTCTGGACTTTGACTGGGCCATTCTAACACATGAATATGTTTTCTTTGTATTTGTGCTATCTTAAAAAACTGCAGACCCATCAGGCCTCTGAACCACTCAGAAAATCCATTGTTCAATTAAACGGCAGTAAACAGTGGTGTTCGCCACAGTCACCTATTTAATGCTCAGAATAAAGCAAAGCTGTTTATGCTGATAAAAATTGTGAACATTGCTTCTTAAAAAGGCTGAATTTAAATTAGTCATTTTTAAGACAGGTCAGATAAAATTCATCAGCTACAAAATATTTAGTGCCTCGTTAAGGTTGCTGAAAAAGCGTGTTTGATGTCTTCACCCACAGATTACTAACAAATTATAATTATCAGGCACAGTCCCATTGTCTTGGTGCTAAACTGGTTATGTACTGGGAAACAATTTTTTTTTCAAGCACTTGTCTGCAATTCAGTGGCGGGAGGGACGGAGGGAGGGAGGGACGGAGGGAGGGAGGGAAAGAGGGAGTATAGGCAAGTGGTTGGACAGGTGGGTGGGTGGATAGGCAGGCCAGTCAATCAATGAATCAATGAATCAATGGACCAACCAACCAATACATACTAAAATCGTAATTGTATGGTTGTTACAGGACCACGTGTATGTGAATATGTGGTGGCCTATGTATGAAAGTCAATAAACATAATGCAGAACCAAATTTCAAAAGTTCCATCCAGCAACATTCCGTGCAAAACTTAGTTCAAGCTGATTCATGTCTAACTATGGCGAATGCAAATAACGCACCTTCATTTCAGCATTTCAGTTTTGTAGCCAACTGTGGCCTGATGACATTTGTCCTTTTTGATGACTTATACTAGTGTGCATGTTAAATGTTTACATTTTACTAATCAACATACTACAGGATATACCATCTACCTGGACTATACAACACTCGGTGAAACAATCTTTAACTTCCACAGCTGTCTGTTCTAAAGTAATGGACAGAAACCTAGTCTTTAGCATTTGATGGTTTTTGTTGCCTTTTTTCCATCAAAAACATTCCAAACCACGGTATGAACTGAACTCTAACTTCTGTGTACCTTTATTGTTTTGATTATTTGATTATTATTTACTTGCATTAAAACAGAAAGACATTTTAATTCAATATGATCCACATTTTAGAGTGCACATCATCCTAGTGTTTACCTGCAGAGCTGCAAGGTCCAGCAGATTGCCATTTTTGCGCACACATAGTAGTTTAGCTTTCCCTGCTGATGGGTAACCCTCTCCCAGCTCCAGGTGGCAAACTGTGGTGGTGGATTTCAGGAAGATCAGCAGCCGCTTAGCTGGACACCAGTCAATAGCAAACCTAAGAGGCAGGTTTTCATTTTTCAATTTATATAGTGGTTAAAACAGAAGTCTGCTATACTTGGCAATGTGGCAAGAGCCAGTTTTAAGGGATTTTGTCTACACTTCATGGGTGCATCAAATGGTTCTTTAAGTGATGCAATTGCCATAAAAATCTGAAAAACTCAGTCAAGTGTCTTTTTATCATCTGCTATGATAAAAAGTCATGATGTGTACGCAAGGCTTAAGGTGTCACACAAAAGTGCTAATAGTACCCTCTAGTGGAGGATCCTCAGGTTACAAGTAAGAGTGAGAGTCAAACGATTACAGTTCACTAGATGATTCTCAATTAAAACAAAAAACACATTCACACTTGTTTCCATATTTTAAACACAATTTCGATGTAAAATAATAAGATGAATAATATGAATAAATTAATGATACATTAGGAAGGTACATGTTTGGTAGTAAAAATAATACTTCAGTCATCATATGAACCCACATAGAGCCCATTAAAACTGTAAAAAATGTGATGAAATGATTGAGAGTGATGAGGTGATTTACATTACTGTAGAATTTGTACCTGGTGTGCAGAGCCTGAATCTCAGCTAACATCTCTCCTTGACAGATGTAACGCTGCATCACCTCCAGCAAGGCAGCGCTCAGCTGTCTCAGGGGACCCTCTACTGACTCCTCTGAAAGACCTGCGGTGCCCTGAAACACCTATGAAAGGATTGAACATGAAAGGACAGCTACAGATTTCTTGTTTGAAACTTGGTATAAGCAATTTTACTGATCCATTTAGTGCTAGAAATCTGAAAAAGTACCTGAAGATGGAAACAGTCACTGGGTGTCAAAGTGACAGAGAGACGCAGGGGCTGAAGTGACTGCCGGGTAGCATGGGGCACAAGCTCGAGACACAGCTCAGAGGGGCTGACTGACAGCAACCTGTATTCCATATTAGCCCGAGTAACTTCTATCACATCTCTCAACCTGAGGGAGAGCAACAATGTCTTTCAGTACAGTTTTGGTCACGAACTATGTAACAGTGAAATACATGGGAGCCTTCAGCACTACCCTCAGCTTTTCTGCTGCAGCCAGCTATGACTAGACTACTGTGGCATATACCACCAACGCAGCTCACACTACAAAACCTGGCCATAGATTAGGGTTGAGAATATTTAACAATAATTTAAAACTTTGGTGACTTGCTCTTTAGTCAGTACAGCTCAGACTGAATTGCTCTCTTTGCCTTTGCCAACCAATAAGCTTTGAGTGTTCGATGCCTTTTTGTCATTTATTGTGGTTTGCCTCACCACAGACCACCATCGGTAGGTACTCATAATTGCTGAATAAGGCCATCGCACAAACCTTGCCATTTCAGACATGCTCCAATCCAGTTGCCTGGCCATTACAACTTGATTCAGCCATGCATCTTTTTGGGTTACTCAGGTCTTCACATCTTTAGGCAAATTCTTTTCCCTTTCCCTCAAACCCACAGACATTCAATCATTTTCAATTACAACACTCACCTGTCTCTAATGGATGTCCAATCACCTACACATGCTAGTTTCCCCTCAACCTCAGCTTTAAGTTCAGAATGGCGTCTGTGACAAGCTTGCAAGGCATTCTGGGCTGCCTGCAGGGAATCATCCAGCTGCAAACTGAGCTGGACCTGTAAGTGAAAAAAGGAAGTATGAGAGTGACTTTGTTTTAAGCACAAAGCCATTTTAAGGAGAATCTATTAACAACACTAATAAGATATGTAATTAAATACTTTAACTTGGAGACATGAAGTTGGAGAAATAGAACAGGCACACAACAATACTGTCCCCTGACTACAAAGGTCTGGACAATGACTAAAAGGAAAAGGTGATCTTACTTCAGCTCTCTGCTTTCGTTTTGCAGCAGCTCTCTCCTTTTCCTTGCACTCCTCCTTCTGAAACAGTATACACATTAGCATTGCTTCTGAGAAAACGGTTGCTAGAAAAAGTGAAACATAGATCAAAAAGACCACAAACTGGCAAGGACTGAGAAAATATTGACTGAGAAGAATGTAGATTGTGCTTGCTTACACCCTAATTAAATCCCTGACAACTGAATTTCTTGACTGTAAATGAATTTTAATCTAAAACAATTGCATGTGCAAGTGTCCACGTAAGAATAATCAAGATCTGTTTAACCCTCCTTTAATCACTCCAATGTGATCAAACCATAGCTGGTTCCAGATAGGGCTGGGCGATATACTGATATGCATTTCTATACCTATAAGTAATAGAGTGGTATATGGGCTGATATGGTTTACATTTAGTTTAAAGGTTTTTAAATGTCTTAAAAGATTTAAAAGATATAAGTTTTAAAAGATACAACAAACCATGTTTGTAACTCACTCCCTGGATAATAACTTCTGGCAAATTCTGCAAATGTAAATGTTCTGTTTTAATTTTCCAGAAAATCTTTTTTTCCTGCTCCTTTGCTTTCAGATGCCTTAGTCAAAGAGGTGACCAAGAACCCAATGGTCACTCGGACAGAGCTCCAACATTCCAGAAGGACAACCATTTCTGCAGCAACTCCACCAATCAGGACTGTATGACGAAAGCCACTCTTTAGTAAAAGGCACAACAGCCTGTCTGGAGTTTGCAAAAAGGCACCCAAAGGACTCTCAGACCCTGAGAAACACAATTAGCTGCTCTGATGAAACAAAGTTTGAACTCTTTGACCTCAATGCCAAGTGTCAATTTCGAAGGAAATCAGGACTGCTCATCACCTAGCCAATACTGTTCTTACAGTGAAGCATGGTGGTGGCTGCATCATGCTGTGGGAATGTTTTTCTGCAGCAGGAACTGGAAGACTAGTCAGGGCTGAGGGAAAATGACTGCAGTGATGTACAGACAGATCCTTGTTGATAACCTGCTCCACAGTGCTCTGGACCTCAGACTGGCATGAAGGTTTATCCTCCAACAGGACAAGGAACCTAAGCACACAGCCAAGATAACAAAGCAGTGGCTTCGGGACATCTCTATGAATGTCCTTGCGTGGCCCAGCCAGAGCCCAGATTTGAACCCGATTGAATATCTCTGGAGATTATATCTAAAAATGGCTGTGCACTAACAAAATTGAATCAATTTTGGAATAAGGCTGTAACATAACAAAATGTGTAAAAGGCGAAGTGCTGTGAATATTTTCTGAATGCTCTGTATATCGTATTGAAAACTTTATATCACCATGTAGTGAAACTATTTAGGGATATGACTTTTTGTCCTTATTACCCATTCACAGTTCTAAACATCAGTGTATAAAAACAAGGTCATGTTGAAAATCTGTTAACCTTCATTGAAAGTATTGGCTTTAACACTGTGCTAGCTCGTGTTTGATATTGATAGGCAAAGTGGAAACTGAGATAGTAGCGTAATATAAATATGGCTCATAATCATGTATATATTTGCATGAACGTAGCAGAAATGGGATGGGCCTTGCATATGAAGGTGTGGTGTGGGAGGTGAACTGAGTGGAGGAACGAGCAAAAGGAATACCAGAGATGGACACTGACTGACATTTTCAGAGTTTTCTAGAGTTCTGAATTTGGTGTTGTAGAAAATGTAGAAAATAAACACAACTCCTAATGTAAAAGTACCTTTTCCTCCAATGCTATCAGCAGAGCCTCAAGTCTCTGTCTTTTATTGTGCAGCTCGTTCATTTGCTCTTCCAGTGTGACTATCAGGACCTCTACTTCCTGAACTTGCTGTTGATAGTCTGCTTTCAAAGCCTTCCAGGCAGCATGGGCCTCACGTCCTGTGCACGAGTACAAACAGAGACTGTATTTTAAACTCAGTGCCTACTGCCTATGCCATTAACTCACTATAATATATAATCCTGTTGTGTCATAACATCTTCCTTTCTTAGTTTGTAGCCCATTTATTTTATTATCCGCTCTCAGAATGATTCTCTGAACACACTAAGACATTATACCATGTAAACCATTTCCAAATGATGAAACAACTCCAAGTCTTTTTTTTATGAGTGCACTGATGTGCATTAACGTTACCTGGGTTAGGTGGACATGGCTCACTCAGGAACTGCTCTGCTGACTCCATACCTGCTAGCATCTTCAACATATCATCCAGCACACAAAGCTGCTGGCACATAAGCTTCTGTTTTCGCCTGCAGTCCTAGTCAAACGCATATGCACACACACACTTATGAAGTTGTAGTCAGAGAGTGTAAATACTCTTCCTCACTGAACTGCCTCAATTATATAATACCTCACACAAAAACTTGAAGTGCTTTGTTTTTAACTGTTTACATGCTCCTAAAAAGAGGCTTACCATTAAATAGGATGTCATAATCTCGCCCTCTCTGGCCTCTTGGACCTCTGTAGAATCGCATGCTTTCAAGTGTGAAGGGTCACTGCACTCCAGTAATCTGCAGGTAGAGAAAGTTAGCAAAACTATAAGATGGGAAGGTTGGTCCAGGGATCTTGGTCTTCTCACATTAACAAACAGTTACATCTTTTAAATCCTTTTACTTTTCTTGCTTGTTGTAAAGACCATTAACTGTATAACTGCAATGACATTTAATACTGAATGTTAGGGAAACTGCCACAGCAGACAAAAAGGGATCTACTGACAGTAAGAGAATACTTATAGATGTCTTATTATAATCCAACCATGAAATTATACGAGTTTGTGTTCACTGAATAAGAAAATATATCCGGCAAGCTTTTAACAAAAGTTGATTTAAATGTTGAAATCATTCTGAAAATGGAAATCAAAGTTTCTGAAGAAACTGTTTAATCCTATGTCTTAGATATCATACGAGAATTCATGCTGACCAGAACAAATCAAATTATACACCAACTCTTACTTTAAAGCTGGCTTGTTTCCCAAATGCATCTTAGTAGTAATGTAGTCATTTTCACCTTTAGAGTGTGTTGCAGGTGATGCTTGCTCTCCCATTTATGAATTATATTAAGATGCCAAATAAATTCAACATAACATAATGTAGATAGGTTCTACATAATGATATTTATGGGAGATTTGCATGGAAAGAGAGAATCCTACGTGTTTGAAAAGCTACATGAGGACCAAAGAACTGGTGGCGGGTTTCTGCAGGTGCACACTCCATCATGAACATTCAGGGAATGAGATAGTGTACTCTTACACTACGTAGTTTAAGCTGGGTGTTCAACTTAAACTACAAATTGGACTGGTCAATTTACAACACTGCACTTCACAAAAAAGGCCAGAGCAGACTCTACATAATGAGGAAAATGAGGTCATTTGGAGTGCATGGAGCACTCCTGAGTACCTTCTTTCATACAGCGGTGGCATCTGCAATCTTTCATGGAGTGGTCTGTTGGGGCAGTGGTCTCTGCATGACAGACACAAAGAAACTGAACAATCTGATAGAGTGTCGGCTCTGTACTGGGAAGCTCCTTAGACGCAGTGCAGGTGGTGGGAGACAGGAGGATGTTAGTCAAGTTGGCATCTATGCTGGAGAATGACTCTGGGAAGCTCCTTCAGCAATAGGCTAGCATAATAATAATAATTAAACTTAATGTGCAATTATTTGTAAATAATATTCTTCAGATATTGATTATTTATAATGTCTATACTGTACTGTTTGTCTACTTTTTGTACTGAGTGCCTTGCTGTCCCTTCTAATAAAGAAATACATTATCTTTGAAAATGTGTGTAAAGGTTCTAGCTACATAAATATTTTATGATTCTGTGGTGCTGGGGAGGTGGCATTGCAGCAGCAGATAGGAAGAAGTTGGTCATCAGGAAGGCAAGTGCTGTCCTGGGCTGTGTGCTGGACCCTATGGGGGAGGTGGCGGAGAGGAGGATGTTGGGCAAATTTGCATCCATAATGGAGAGTATCTGTCTCACACTACCCAGGAAGCAGCTGCAGCAGGAGAGGTACTGCAGCTCCTTTAACCCCCCCCCAAACACACCACATACACTCATATTTTATCTTATACTCCAAGTATGTAGTTTTATTCTTATTTTATGTGTCTCTGCTAATAAACATTGATTTATTTCTACAGCACAAAGATGTGCATTGTTGAACACTTACAGTAAATTCAGCAAATTTCCCCCTGTGGGACAATAAATGGCTATCTCATAAAAACTGAGATGTTGGGTCAATGTTTAAGAACATGTGGGTTCTAGCTAACTACATACTGGGCTTTGAAAAGACAAGAGTTCTAATTCCAGGACGTTTGAGACGTGGGTTGTAGCTAACTACATACCGGGCTTTAAAAGACGGGGGTTCTAATTCCAGAATGTTTGAGATGTGGGTTCTAGCTAACTATATACAGGGCTTTAAAAAGACGGGGGTTCCAATTCCGGACCGTTTGAGATGGTCTGGGTTCTAGCTAACTATATACCGGACTTTGAAAAGACGGGCATTCCAATTACAGAACGTTTGAGAGGATGTGGGTTCTAGCTAACTACATACCGGGCTTTGGAAAGACGAGGGTTCCAATCCCAGAACGTTTGAGAGGATGTGGGTTCTAGCTATCTACATGACGGGCAAACGTCATACAATACGACCCTATTAGAAGAACACTTCTATGTTAGTTATAGACGTTTAAGACGTGTATCAGCTTTAGAACAGTGCGTTCTTACAGCAGTCACATTAGTTAACGGCCGTTAAGGCTTCTACGTACACGCTGGATCATTTAAAAACAGACGCCAGCATCTAATTGGGCTGTATGAACACAGTGTCCACCAAACTGGGGTGAGTAACATGTTTACTTTACGAAATTCGCAAAGAAATACGTACGCAATGCCTCTCTCAGCCGCCATTGTTGTTTTGAATCTTACCCGCCTTTTGCTGATTGGTCAGAATCTGGACCAATTAAACAAGGTCTCAAACGCAGCAGCCAATGACATTAAGGGCTTCTTTTACCTTCTCTGTTTCAGGTTTTAGATAACTAATAATAATTTAAAAATAAAATTACATTGTTTTGGTTTTGTTTTGTAGCCATATATTTTTTCCAATCACATATACACATTCTATTTGTTGTTAAAAATTATGTCTTCGAGTTTTAAATGTAAAAATAATACTAATGTAATACAAATAATACAGACCCAAGTTTTTAGTCCTGCGTGCATTTTAACACACTTTAAATATGGACACACTAATAATTATAAAAGAATATCTAAGACATCAGACAGCATATTCTTTACCATTTCCAGTAATGTCAGTAATGTAGATTGTGTAGTGCTCATATATATATCTATATATATATATATATATATATATCTATATATATATCTATATATATCTATATATATATATATATATCTATCTATATATATATATATATCTATCTATATATATATATATATATCTATATATATAGATATATATCTATATCTATATATATCTATATCTATATATCTATATATATCTATATCTATATATAGATATCACTCACACATTTATTTTAGATAAGTGTTAAGTGTTTCTTACATCACTAGATTTAATGATAAAAGCTGTGGTCCATTTTAGGTTTAAATCTATGCACATGCATAATTTAACATGTCTTTATTATATAACCATGATATCTATTGATGATTTGGTTTCCTTTTCAAATGTTTAGTTTTCATTTGAGGACTTTTTTATTTCTTTTCTTTATAATAGTTACATACAATAATAAATGGATGTTCAATTTTTTTTTTTTAAACATAACATTTTACAAGCTTGAATACATGCATTACATGTATAAATAAGACTGAAATATTTTATTATTACTTCTTACTTTATTATGTCTCAGTTTTGGCTATGTTGTCAAGCAATTTGAACTAATTTGAACAATCGCTAACTAGACTTACCAAAATATTTAAAAGAAGTACATGAATGAATAGACCTGAACGAAATGTGAGATATTCTTAGAGGTAGAGATGTCCAAAAAACCTCATTGAAACATTCATTAGTATCAGAAAGATATTTCTTTAGAAAACTTAAATATCTAATTTAGGTAATTGTGCTTCTTGGTAACTCGACAGAAGAGAAAGACTGGAAATACATCCAAGTATGATTAAATTAACCTAATAAATTAGGTTACTAAGGTATACATGTGTGTACTTAACAGAGGATTAAGTGCTTTACACCCTTCTTGGTCGTTGTTCTGTTGGATTTAAATTCATAACTTTAGCTTGGACAATAAAACTGAACAAGACAAATGTATTCATATTTGTAGTTTATTAAGTAGTGAAGTTATTGTGAAGTCACCCATTGCACTTTCTGTTTAGGACAGTGGGTGGGGACCCCCAGTTTACCCAATCACACCTGATCCAACTCAACTGGTAATTACCAGGTAAACTTAGTATACAGGAGCAGGGAAATCCGCAAACTTTGCGTGACTCTGGTCCTTTGTTGCCCAACATTAGTTTATGATGTGGCATAAATGTTGTTGATATGTATTGAATTATATATACAAAAATGATTGAAACAAATGTTTAGACAAGGGGTCTAGAATCCCCAGCCCAATGGGTCAGGGGTAAGCAATCCCCTGCACAGTTTGCCGATTTCCCTGTTCTAACAGACCTAGCAAACATGGAAATTAACAGGAGTTGAATCAGGTGCACTTGAGCAGGAAATGCACAAAACTGTGCAGAAGTCTGGCACTCTAGGACCAGGAATACCTACCACTGCCCTAGGTTATGTCACAGTGGAAGTGTACTCATGACATTGCTGACCATCACTGAGTCCATCAGAATTGGTGTATATATGAAATGGTTCAGGTTGTGTTGTCATATCTGTTATGGAAGCCTCTTTGTATTTTTAACCACACTAAAATCTTCATTAGTAGTCACCGAGCCAACAAACCCAAACACAGATTGAGAGACACAGCCTGGACACATGGAGTAACCGGTTTTCTCATCTTTTAATAACACATTCATATCTATGCTCTGTATTGTTTACAAGGAGTTCAAAACAAATGTGGATGAGAACTAAAGAAAATCGGGCAGGCAGAAGGTGAAAATCCAGATAGTGTCCATGGCACCTACTATAAGAGGGGGGTGGGGGGTGGCTCAGGGGGGTTTGGAGCTAGAGGTGATAAGTTACTCGTCTTCCTCTCATCCTTGTCCGCCTCCTAAACTGTGCCCTAGTCAGCTAAAAAGGCCCTTACTTGCCTGTTGCATCAATACAGATAAAAAAAAAAAAAGAAAGAAATTATTTCAATATCATGCTCTGCAATGTCTCATCGAGTACTATGTTGCAGTTCAGAGAGAGAGAGAAAGAGAGAGAGAGAGAGAGAGAGAGAGAGAGAGAGAGAGAGAGAAAGAGAGAGAGAGAGAAAGAGAGAGAGAGAAAATTCTAATGCATCCAAACACAAGAGATACAATCCTATGTCATTTTAAAAAGCAATCAGAAAAATAAATCAAATAAAGGATGAAGAATTGCAAGGTTAAGAAGTCAATCTAATGAGGAATGAAAAAAAGAGATTGAATAATGAAACTGATATTTTCCATTTTTTTTATTTTTCCCTCCCCCATTCCATTTATTTCCATTTCAGAATCCTTTCTGAACAATGCCTAAACAACGGAGAAAAACAAAAATCATCTTTGGAAGTAAAGTATTCCTTTTTTAAACATACTATCCACTACAGTATATGGAGATGCTGCTACCCAGTTGCTTAAGTCATTTATTATTAATTACTTATTTTTCGTTTGAGCATTTTTTCTAAAATTTTTAAACTTTTTTTGTGTCCTTTTTTTCCATTTTACATTTGTCCTATTTATTCATTTGTTCTCTAAGAGGTAGATCAACAAAAAAATAAAAAAATGAAAAGAAAAATTACATGGTTACAGGTATCGTGCCCCTCGATTGAAGTAAAAGGGAGGGTAGGGGTGATTGTGGGTAGAGCTTAGTGTGTGAGAGACTCCAGGATGTAGCTTCCCGTTGATGCTGATCTAGGACTCTGCTCAACCTCACTTTGCCCCAATGTCAGTCAGTCAGTACAAAAAAATTAAAAAAATAACAAAAAAAAAAAAAAAAAAAAAAAAGCAGTACTGGTTTCAGATCAGTGCCACAGGGCAGATTTATAGTCAGCACTAGAATCAAAACTGACCAATCCAAGCTCCACCCACTAACATGTTCTTTCATAGGTAAATAGCTGTGAGGTCGGATGAGAATCATACAGTACTTAAAAATCCCTTTCAAGCTAATAATTCAATTTTACCCAAATTGGTCAACATCATTTACACACTGTTAAGATAAACAGCACCCACCAGCTCAGCGGAATAAACTCTAACAAATAAAGGTACTTCCCAAAAGGTTCCTTAAATATAAAATAGCACTTTAGTGGGGCAAAAAAGAAATAAGGAAAATGAAAATGAGAAAATTATGACCCTACTTTTGTAACGGTAACGAATTTTTGTCAGTGGAAGGCTGTTCCCCTGATTTGTAGAAGTTATTCTTTGGAATCACTTAAAAACCCATTGAAGATATTTTTTTTAGAAACTCAACATGTAGTGACTCTAACTCTAACCTAAATTCACTTGATTGAATGGGACTTTTGCTATGACTGCGTAAACCTCATCCAACCTCAACAGCGGCCACAAAACAGTGCGCTTGTGGGCGGAGCACAGACAGGCCAGTCATATGGCTGTACTCAGCATCTGTTTTATCGGGAAGTCAAGGCTGCATAGTGAGGAGGTAGCGTGGTGTGTTTGAGGGGAAAAGGATATCAAGCATTGTGAAACAGGCACACAGTATGCATCAACTATCAATGGATCAGCAGGATCCATTCACCTAAAGCAAACCTTGTCTTCCTCAGTGGGTGATCACAGGTCAGTATAACCATTTAACCCTGCCCTAATTCAGTTTAACCATGTCTGTTCAAAACAGTGGAGAGTCATTGAGCATCTGGTCCTAGATCAGCATTTGGGGCTCTGTGAATAGCATGAATAGGACTCTAAAAAGACGCTGTGAAGTTGTGCAATGATCATGTTGCATTTAATAAACAAACTAAGGCAGGAGTGTTCAGGTCTCATCCTCAACAACCAGAGTCCAGCATGGTTAGGTAATTTCTGTGCTCATGATATGAGCATCATATTATGCCTACAATATTGTGATATTCCTTCCGTGATGTGGTTCTACATCATTTTGACCAAAACGATTCTCATCTGCATGATTATGTGTCACAGATGCCCATTGGAGCCTGTTCACCGAGGCTCATTTGAATATCACAGCCCTCTGCAAGATCAGTATTGTGAAGGCCAATCTTACATAATGTGGACTCCAGGCTATCATATATATGAGGAGTGAAGCAAGGACACTGCCAAACCATGCTGGACTCTGGTCCCTTAGGACCAAATCTAGACACCCTTACTCGAAGCATTTCTCATATTCCAGTCTTCAGCCTTCCTTTACGTAACCTCTCCTGATCTATCAACCATAGCCACCTAACAACACCAAATAACCCAGATCAGATCAACTCCACCTGTCGTGTAGCCCAACCTCAGCCTGGCCCACTCGCCAAAGCCCCACCTCTATTCTTTCCAATCACAGCCCTGACTCTTAGCTGAAGAGGTCGATTTTTAGAAACCAAAAGAAAAAAGGAAAAAGAAAAAAAAAAAAAAAAAAGAAAATGGAAAAAATTAAAAAATTATAATAAATTAAAGAAATTAAAGTGAAAAAGTAACATGCACTTTCGCTCTTGTCTGGTTGATAAAAACAATCTTATGGCTAAGTCTTGAGGTAGCGTTTCCTAGTTATGTGAGGTTTAATTCGTCATTAGCACCCAAATGTTTCTCTTTGAGCAAAGGCCAGAAACCAGCACTATGAGATATAACTGGGGTGGCGCATCTCTCTGACGGCGACACCCCAAAACGAGTCTGAGGTTGGATCTGTTGTCTAAGTGAAAATCTGTGCACTGCAATGGGTAGGCTTATCTTATTCGTTCTCAGTTGGTTTCCAAGGTGTGTGTGTGTGTGTGTGTGTGTGTGTGTGTGTGTGTGTGTGTGTGTGTGTGTGTGTGTGTATATATATATGTATGTATGTATATATGTATGTATGTATGTATTTGTATGTATATATAATTTTTTTTTTTAACAGTCCTTGTGACAAAAGCCAACTACTTATTGGGCTTGTCACACAAATTGCATAAGAGAAGAACATGCAGTCGCGCTTATTTTAAATTATTTTTTAACTAAACTGTTCGCTTACATAGTTCGAGTCCTGGTCACAGACAGCTTAGAGCGGGAGGATTTGTCTTTTAATGCAGAGCGAGTGCCGAAGAGTCTGAATACTACATCCAATACAGACGGCAAACATTTTTTCTGCGTCTTATCGGAGTACATGAAAACAAAACAAACCAAAATCTGTTTGGCACAGTTGTTACTTGCATTGTGAGTAACTGGTTAGTATTTCAAATGATCTAGTATCAGTATAAGAGATCGCTGTGCCCTTCTAAAGGAACCTGATCAAGAGAGAGAGAGAAAAAAATAATAAAACAATAACGCAACTATGATCCAATCAAAAGGAATTGGAAACAATTTTGAGGGGGGCTAAAAATAAGCATCAAACCACTGAACAGAACTGAGAAAACGGACACAAACAAGGCCAGCGCAAGAGAGGGTGAAGGTCTACTCCAAAACTGAAACAACAAAATATCCTTTTGTCACCCCCCCTAAATCACAAATTATGTAAGTGAAAACCATCTGAAACAATACCTAACGCTCGGATGATGGGAATGAGTTGCATACAGGGATGAAGGGAGAAGTGGAGGAAGAAACCCAGTGACAGTAGGAGGATGAGTGTGTAGCATAACATAACTGACAGCACTGCACTAGTACTGATCTTAGTGACCTAGTACAAACATTTGGCAACTCATGAGTATGACAGAAAATAAAGCAAACAATAACTGTATGTTAGCTTGAAAAAAAGATCTACTTCAGAAAAACAAAAAACAAAAACAAAGGTTGGCCCATCTCCCTCTCATCTCTTTTACACTCTTCATTCACTCAGAATTTTACATTTTCCACATTTTCCACAGTTTTCTTAGTTCCTGGAGATTTTCAGTTATGTTCACTTCTTTCTTTGCTTCTATATTTTATTCTAAAACTGATGAAACAGTATGTAACCAGATGTCATGTCCAAATAAAGCTTGCTGTTAAACAAAACCAAAAGGAAACAAAAAAGGAAAAAAAAAGAAGAAGAAAAAAAAAAAAAAAAAAAAATCACAAAAACGGCTGCAGTCTGAACATACTAAAGGTTCGTGAGTGTGTCTCGGTGTCGGACAGAAATCACACATCATTGACGGGTTTGATACTCAAGCAGAAACCAGATGGCTGCTGCCTGTTGACAAAAAGGGAAGCACAGAAAAAAAACAAAAACAAAAAGACTCATGGATGAAACGAAGCAGACATAAAAAGAGTGCTAGCTAACCGCTAACCCCTGACCCTGCGCAGGTATATTGAGTTCTTATCCCTGTTGAAAAGGATTCTGGCAGTCTCTATCCATTATTAGCTGTTCAAACTGCTGCATGTTCCCCATCCTGGTCCAATTGTTTTTCTTTTTTATTCTAAAAAATACAAAAGATCTGCTCAGTTGCTTCATTCTGCATCTTATATACAGGTGAAACTGGTTTCTGTGACATGAAAACGTTGATTTTTTTGCTCCCGTTTTCCAGAGTATTTTTGTAATATTCTCATTCAGTTAAAAAAAAACAACAAAATATTTAACTGAGACTATAGGATAGGATGTAATTAATTTTCTGCCTTTTTAACACCCAAACCACTCTTCCCCCAACAAAAAAAAAATTCTATACACATTTTTTTCCTTTCTTAGAAAAAAAATCCTCCACACACTCACATACACACAAACACTGGACAATGGGGAAGGACAAGACGTGACGCAAAACAAAGAGCCGCCAGATATTTCACATTCAGTGTTTGAAGCTCAACATAGGGATTGCGGCAAAGCGAACGCTGCTTAAGCTGCTGCTACTACAGCAGCCTACAGGGCTACTCAAGTAAACAAAATCAGCCAATATAACGCTCATGGCATTGCACATGGTGCATAACACAGCCCCAGCAATGGAAGGGGCCCAAGCCCAGGCCTTCAGCACATAATGTTCATGAAGACCAAACAATATAGGGCCAGGGTTCAAGAGGCACAATAAGCATCCTTCAGTCAGGGCCATCGTCAGCTTTCCGTAGTTAGCATTAACGAAAGAAAGCTTGTATGACAAACACGAGAAATCGTCTCATTCTGACTTGAGTCAAAATAGTCTAAAGGACCATTGTGTAGCAATGGCTGCGATGCACCACTCAGCAATGGCACATGAAGTGTCTCACTTCCCATTGGCCAGTGATTTCAAGTTCAGCCCATTCCGGATCCAAAGGCAGCTGGAAAGAGGATCTGTCGGCACGGATTCAGTAAAGCCACAAAAAAAAGTGCCTTTTGCCTGTGGATCCTTCAGAGCTAAAGTGGGGGAAAGGTGGGAAAAGGTGTGTCCACACACTTTCATACACACGCATATGCTCAATCACACTCATAACTCACTACAAAGAAAATAAGGTGGGAGGGGGAGCACATCCGACAATAACTAAAAAATATTTCTTCCTTAAAAAAATAAAACATTCAGGACTATCAGCTTTTTATATAAAACATCAGCAAGCAAATAAAAGAAAAAAGGAAAGAAAACAAACAAAAAAGCTGTTAGGAATACTGAGGTAACAATACCCTGAGGTAGGTTTCTTTTTTTTTTTTAATTTCATTTTATCTAATCTGTTCTAGGATCAGTGAGGACCGCCAGGCGTCTGGCGACCTCATCGGCATACGACGAACAGAGTGGGAGAGAGAGAGCGCAGAAGCCACCGTTGGCCTCACCTGCTGTCAACCTGTGACTTAAAGGCAGGGCAGAGAGCTATACTCTGGGAGTCTTTTCCATCCTTACATTGAGGGTCCAGTGCATCAAGGTGTGGGACAGACTTCATAAGCATTTAAGGTCAAAACCACAGTAAAGAAAATCAGCTACATCAGTGGTCTTAAACCTGCCTCCTGAAGAGTTACTTTCCTGCAGGTTTCAACTCCAACCCTAATCTAGCACACCTTTTCAGCCAATCAAGGACTTCGGAAGGCAGTGATTATGATGGTTTATGTGGGGTGAGTCAGGGTTGGATCCAAACCCTACTGAAATGTAGCTCTTCAGGAGCAAGGATGGAAAACACTGGTCCACAAGACAAGTGAAAAGTCAGATGTTTAAGAAGTTAGATTGCAGTCATCCTTACCACTGTTTCAGACCAGTAGGTAACAACCATCACAGCTACACCCATTCCTACTGATCTGATACATGGTAACCATGAGATCAATTTAACCCATGACCAACACCTGATTTGCATCGTATCCTCTAGATGGTCAACCCCCCCCAGTTTCAATGAAGGCTCTCCTTCCTTATCATATGTCCCTGCCTTTTCTCTTTCCTCTGAGGGGCCAGGTTAACTCACATATCATATATATATAATATATATAAAATATGCCATTTGGGCGTGGGCCGCGCACCGGCGAGCATCGCGGGCGTGGTTTAGGGCTGGTGGTGGGGTTTGTGTCTCGAAGCTAAGCCTCTGCAATAGAACTGCAGGACCAGCCTCGGCCCGCCCACATACTGTACCCTCACTGCATGCGACGCCAGCCAAATCAGCATTTGGCCCAAGAGCAACATGCGATGTAATGCTTAGCTGCCTTACACGCACTTGTCCTTGTTAGCTGTATGCGCGACCGCCGACAAGCATGCAGTATTTCAATACATATTCATGAAGATTATATTTACAACCACATTTTTTCTTCTTCTTCTTTTTGCTTTTTTCCTCACCCCAACAGTTTACTGCAAGGGACTTAAAGAGCAGTGTTAACAGCTATGGCCCCTCCCTAATTCCCTATTAAGGATGAGTCGCCTTGTCGACTCACAATGGGTTCTCCGTTCTTGCCCTCCCACCTCCGCTTCACTGCATTTCATTAATAATACCTCTGAATAAACATTTCTATACATATATCTCTATCTTTAAAAAAAACACCCTTAAAATACTAGAGTGACTGGTGATGGCCAAGGAACGCCTCCCTCCAAGTGTGTTACAATTCTTAGGAGTGCTAAACTTCTTCAGAACCATCACCTACAAGTCATGGTTTCAGAAGTTGTTTGTACAAGCTCTCACTAGAGGGTGCAATTCTGCAGGAACCTCCCCCAGCCATCATCAGTCACTCAACCTGGCCTGGCATCTGGTCTCTGTTTTCTAGTTGTCACTCTTTTCTTTTTTTCTTTTTTTCTTTTAAGTCACTCATATTTCTAGTTTCCTTTCTCTAAATGTTTTTCCTCTCTCAGGCATTTATTATTATTATTATTTTTTTTATTTCCTTTCTATTCCCTCTCAGTTTGACGCTCATTTCTCCCTGTCTACCGCTGGGTCTGTGTGTCGCGCTCTCTCTCAGTCAGTCCGCTGTTTCTCCTCCATTCGTCCGTCCGTTTGTCTGTCCGTCCATCCAGTCTGGGGCAAAGGCCCCTTACTTCCTCCTGGGCTCCTGGGGCATTCCCTGGTGGGGCCCCAGTTCCGACAGGTTCTGCGGGTGCTGACTGGGAGGGCCTCCCATTCCTCCTTTTTGTTGCTGCTTAACCTGTGTCAGAATGTCCCTGATCTTCCTCTGTGCCAGCTGAGAAGATGGAAATCAGAAAAGTGTTGCACATTAAATGTTATAACCTTATTATTTCATTCGTCTAGAGAGTTGTATTAACTGTAATTTAACCCCTTAAGAATTTATGATAGGGCCATGATATATCTGATTATTCAACAAAAGAAAGAAAAGAAAACCAAAAACTTGTTTATTAGATGGCATGGAGAGAATTTCAATACAAAACATCAAACCCACCTGACTTGCGTAAAAGTGGCCGATGATTTTAACAATAACCTGGTCCTGTTCATCAGGGGTCTGCTCTCTGGGAACTACCACCTCAGCTGCTGTCAAGTTCTGTAGCTCATTGACCTAGAACGGAACAAACAAGCTGAACATCAACCCATCTGAATTGAGAAAACTGCGTGGTGTAACAAATGTCTTCAGCCCAGTGAACCTCATTCAGCGAGAACTTCAATTTGTTATTCAGAAAAGTGCTAATAAAAGTCTACATCAGATTCATGTTTTTGAAGCACATAATTGTTTGCAGCTCTGCTCATAAATTGAAAAGTATGATTGCAACATTGGTGAATGTCAGAAAATCTGTGAAAACTTGTCTTTTATTTCAGCAAACATGACCTAAATACCAACTGAAAAGCTAAAGCTGACAAAGTCACAGTGTCCCGTGTCCACTACTACTTTTTCAAGGTGAAATTTAGGGTAACAATGGCCCCAATTTAAATACTACAGGACACCTCACACACCTCAGAGTGTCTCAAAAAAATATTGTCTGAAATCAGTAAAATAAAAAAAAATAAAAATAAAAAAAAGACAATTCTCACACATTTCCTGTTATTGTATCAATTGTTGACAGTCAGATTTGTGATTTTTGCTGAATCTCTCTTAAACAGTAAGTATACAGGACTGAATGGAACTTTTAAAGGCTTCTAAACATTATAAATCCCTCACCGTTTTCCCACCCTTTCCAATAACTCTGCCAGCAGCAGCTGCTGCAACTTTGATGTGCGTCTCCAGCTTTACTTCTTCCTTAGGGCCAAAGAAATTTTCCTCCTTCAGCTTGCCATATATTCTGCCTTGGGCCTAAAGCAAAATACAACACAAACATCTAAACATCTCATACTTTTCTGTGATATGAAAAGAAAATAATAACTCAATACAAAATAAAAAAAAATGACTCTGGAGAAAGGACTAAATCAGACAGTTCATGTAAAGCACTTTGAGGAACACTGGTGGTCTATATATTAACGTCATACATCAAGGCAGGACTGCTGGACTAAGCTCTATTAGAATATGGCAGATAAACAAGTGTTGACAATTCCTATATAATGATGCTAAACAGCAGGATTGTTATTACGTGTCTGCAGATACAAAGTAGAGCAAGAGGTAGTCATTAAGAACAGCAACCATACCTTAAACTGGGCCTCAGGTGGACCAGTAACAATGACCATACGCATTTTTGAATCAGGTGTCTCTGCTGGTGCAATCTGAAAGAAGAATCAAGCAGAATTTCAGATGACAAGGATATGTGCAGTTTGTATTTTCTTCACAGCGTCAGATGACCGACCTAAGAACCCAAATCGTCACATATTTAAAGCTTGTCTACTTGTTTGAAGTATCTAAAGAAATATTTTATACTAAAGTTTTGCAGCAGAATAAGCATTTATGTGATATTCAATATACATTTAATATATGCACTTAATGCACTTTAATTCTAGTAAAATGCTAAACAAAGAGGGCGTGTCAAATTGCAGGATGATTGGCAGACAGCCAACGATGCAGACAAAAGCAGCCCATGAATATTTTTTCTTTTCATTATTATAGCCACTTTTTGCATCATTGAATAAAGTGGTGTCATTGATTAATGTGTTAATCGCTCATCAAGCAGCAGAGGTCCACCTTAAATTAGTGTCTCATTTACATTGTGGTGTCTATAGCTTCTGCAGCATTTGAGGTGGAATGGGTCATTCCAAGAGGAAAATAAATCCGGTGTTTGTGACTTGGTGTTTTCATGAGCTTATTGAGTTTAAATAAGCAAAGGTGTTAGTGGTATGACTTGGGAACATAGCCAAAATTGATTGTCTAGCGTATACAACTGTTGGTGTGTTTGCTGGGGGAAGCATAGGTGACACGTTGACTCCGATTGGCTCTTTGGCCGATCTAACGTCAGATGGGCCAAATTATTCCAGTTAATTTCAACAGACAGACTCTACAGAAATGAAATGTTTGAACATTTTCAACTGAAAAAAAAGAGTGACAATGTTTTTCCACAGTACAGTTCACAGTAAATTCATTACAAACATTAGATAATAGTTAGAAGAGAATCATAAGGAGTAAACAGGGGCTTCAAGTCCTTTTTCACTATTACATTACATGTCCCACAGGACTGGAACAAAGAACAATGAGCTAAAATAAATATTTTTCCTCTACTCGTCTGTCAGCAGCATTGCATTACAACTCCTTTCTTCATATGTTACACGACTCCCACTGAATAATTGAGCACCAATCTAAGTAAGTATTATCAACACACGAAAACCATTTTGTGTATTCTGTGGGATTTTTTTGGGCATCATATTTGTTTCTCCCTTGTGTCCGTCTCTTTCTAGTAAGCAATCAAATCAGTGGGAACAGTGGTGTTGCGTTGTTGAATGTGTGCTCAGAACAGTCAGCAGTTCCTCACCTTAATGGATGCCCCAGCGAAGCGGCTCAGCTGTTTAATGTGCTGCCCCTTTTTGCCAATGATTGCTCCCACTGCTTGTGCTGGGATGTACACGTGGACCGTTTCCTGCTCAGGAGCCTTTAAGGTACATATAGTTATAGATCAGTTATGTCCTATCATTAATCTTTCAACACACTGGACACATCATAGCAAACGTTGCAGCAGACTGTATGATTTGAAAACTTTGTTAATAACCGTAAGAAGGTGACAGCAAGTAATTCTATACTAATAATTTTTCACCTGTCGCTCATTAATGGAACTACTTGGTGAAAAATAAAATGTGATTTATCAAATTGGTCCAACAGTCGTTACACGAGATACAGTTGATCAGTGAAAACATGTTTGATATCTAATGTGTGCTTTTTTTCATTTAGAATGGCAAACACAAGGCCAAATTGCTAACAAATATGGCCCAGAAGACCATATATTCATAATCTGTGACATCGTAACATGTGAGTTGTTCTAAGTTGTATGCTCTTTAGAAAACAAAGTTTATATCTCCATATACAGAATGTCAAATGTCACTAGGAAGACTTTAATGCTCAGTAACTCAAAACTCAAGAATGCAGATAGAACCTTATTAGTTCCAAAGGATCATCTGTCTGCTTTAAAAGGCAGTTTGAAAGCTGTGCTACAAATACAAAAATATTTAGTACCATGGATAGTAGGGAAAATGTAAAATGTACCCAACAACTGGATGCCCCTCATACCAGATATAGTACTGGGATGAAAGTGGTTCTGGGTTATGTAAAAAGAGTACCCGTCCAGCAATGCAGAGCAGTTTATTTTTGTGTTGATATGCTAAAGCCAGTCAAACTGCATCATAAACCACCTTTTAACCTGTTTAGAACAGGTTAATGAATGTTCTTGGATATGCATTGACAGAGGAGACTAGTGACAGGTATAAATGGTGTCCAGTCTTGGCCGATCAACTGAATCTGCAGTGAGGGATTAATCATGTTCAACTCTGGCTGCATTCCTTTCCACAGGGTCCCTGCAACATCAATGTCTTTGCTGTCAAACTAATGACCTGCAGTCATGTATTGTGTATGTAATAGGGGGATAAATATGATTCTATAGACAAAGTAAGGGGGGGTCATGTTTACACTGTGTTGTGGTGTTTGTGATGATGCACTACTCCTTACAGAGTTTGAAGTTCCCTTTTAAAGGAACACTTTCACTCCCTATAGTTTGGAATCATTCTGATATTTATGCAACATAAGTTAAATACACAGTCCTGAATATATAATGCCCCCCTCCAGAGTGCTTCAACAGACACTTACCCCAAAGGAGCCATATGGAGCACCAACCCCAGGGTTTCCTGGAGGAGGAGGTGGAAGGGAGGAGGATGGAGGGAAAAGGCCAAGAGCTCCAAGGTTCAGTCCAGGGATAAGGTGAGTCTGTTGCTGGAACAGGAGAGAAACATTAAACCCAACATTTAAAGCAGAAATACAGACTGGTTGGAGTTAACCAGCAGCAGCAGCTGACCTAATCATATACACCACGTATTCTATCAACAGTAGCGACAAAATGCAATTCACTTCCTCCCGCACACACTTACATTCATGGCAGCAATGTCGTTATCATAGGCCTCGCGCACTTTCTTCATGATCTCCTGCTCGGCCAGACAGCAGGCCTCAATTGCACCTTTCACTGTGATGGTCCTTTCAGGGTTATACAGGGTCAGATCCTGCAGCCTGGACAGAGCAGAGACATCACAGTGTGACATTTTGATTATATAACTACAGCCACAGGAAGCTGTGGTTTCACACTTGTTCTAGTTTTTCCTTTCGTGTAATGAAGGTGACTTGACACCCGTTGTTGAACAGACAGAATACTAACAGTGGTTCAATTTTCTTTTCAATAAATAAAACAAAGGTTACAAATGATCCATTTGAAAGATGCCCATTTTCATTCTGAAACTGCTCAAACAGTGGGTGTTTGAAGCTTTGATCTGTAAAACTGTAAAAGGTTTTGCATTTAACAATAGTTAATTATGTTTCTAAACTAAAAAAAATAGTTTTTAAATCGCCCCCAATTTGGAGTGCTAATAATCCAACCCTGTCAGGACTCTCCCCCGATCACATATGATGCTCCTTACACTACGAAGGGCCAGACAAGCACAGGCTTCTTCCGATACATGTGATGCCAGTCACCATTATTTTTGAACTGCTGCTATTGCATCATTGCTGGGCAGCGAGTGCGCTCAGAGGAAAGCGCTGGGTCCTCAGTTCTAATACAATGACTAACAAAGACCTGTGTGGGCCAGCATCGCAAAAGTGTGTAATGATGTTGTGCGAGAGCACCATCTATCTACCTCTCATACACTGGCTGCTGATGGCAAGCATATTGACCCAGGATAACATATTAGACTGCTGAGCCAACAGTGAAAACCACTCACCTGAACATTTGTGGCTCAAAAACAATAAATAAATAAATAAACAAACACAAACTCTGAACAAAGTCACACTACTGACCAACTGGAGTGTTTATGTTTGTGCACTTACGGTGAGATGGTGATCTTTGTGTCAGTATCTTGTTCCACTTTTTTCAGATTGCGTCCCTCTTTGCCGATCAAACGGCCTACAAAGTTATTGTGGGCGAGGATCTTCAGAGGCACCTCATCAGCACTGCCAAAAGAGAAAATCATCATTAAAACTGACCTCAGATTGGTACACCTCCTAATTAGACATGATTATAGTACTATGTGGTTCTGTTTATGCTCTTTGGGAAAGACCCGTGTTCCCAGTCAGGACTTAAATGTTTTTGTCAGGAACGTATGGGTGAATCTGGCAAAAAAAAGGAAATGTGAAGGATCACACGGTTCTCAAAATCATCTTTTGTTTCCTAACAAAATCTTTGAGGAATCTTTAACTACAGGAAGTCACAGTTTTAAAAGCTTACCCTGTCAGCTCATTCAGTCTAGTCTACATTGTGTGCTACGTTTTCAGGAATGACCTTTGCTCGTAAAATTGGTTGGAAGAAGAATGCTTAAACCAAATGACCCTAACCAACTCCTCGATAAGTGTTTTGTAGAATAACAATCATCCTTCTTAAATCATTCAATAAGTTCTATTTTCCTGAAACATTCCTAGTTCTTGACATTAATTCACTTCATGTGAACTGGGGAGTGAGGGTGGCACAATCAAAATGGAATGTCCATCAACAGGTGTTTGCTTCAAAAAGGTTTGACTGTAAGTGGCTAATTCTGTAGTGAAAAAGTTCTCGAAGGTTTGTGATTTATTCTCCATCACATCGATGTCAGTTCTGAGCCCCACCATCTACTTTTCCTGTAAACTCCACATCTCCGACTTAATCCTCCAAAAAACATCTAGTAGTGATTGAAGTAACTCCGCTCTGAACTTTTCAGAACTATTGGTTGAGACCACAATCATGACGTTCCAGAGTCGAGTTTGGGGCATTAGGCTTAAGAGCAGGGGTGGCCAAGTTGGGTTTTTGTTGCCTTATCGATCATGTTCTCCCCATTGACCAAGTTATAGACAAAAACAGAACCCCAACAAAGCAGAACAGTATCTCCACTGTGGTGAAAGTTTTGAGGAGCCTAAATCCCTAAATCTACTCCATAACTTGGTCACCGGAAGATTCCTGCTCATATTTGATTGATAAAACTTTGGAGCCACTCACGTCTTTGTGTCTTTGGCCTCCTGGTGCATGATTTCCAGGATCATACGGCAGGCTGCTGAACAGCCCTCAGGGGTGGAGTGGATGCTGATGGGCTTCTCAGCTGCACCTGCATTCTCCTTACGGTGCACGTCAATCCTGAGTGAAAGAAACAATTTTTGGTGACGTACAACAAACTGAAATTTTTATTTGATTTTAAGGCAGTTGTTTGGACACAACCCTGGGAGAACCTGCTTTAACGTATTTACAGGTACGTAAAAATGACCCAAGGTCATCTTTATCAACAGATACTCACTTGCTCTGGGTCTGCTTGGTAATATTGCGGATAGTAGCACCCTCTTTGCCAATGATAGCACCCACATACTGAGTGGGCACAAGCAAGCGGAGGGGGATGTCAGCGTGCTGGTGTTTTGAAGGGATTCCTGCACCAGGGGAACCCTGCCGGGCATTGGCACGTGGACCGTATCCAGGTCGACGTCCATTGTCAGGGCCACGCTGGGAGTCTGCATCTGAGCTCTCATCAGGTATGTAGGATACACGCAGGGCATTGTTCTCAAACTGGTACCCATTAAGCTTCTGGATGGCTCTGAAACACATTAAAGCTTTGTAAGAAGACTGGAAAAATAATAGATCTAGAACACCACGGGCGCTTCCAATTTCATGACAAATTTACAAGAGAAACACCTCTGCACAGTGACAAAATAATGAATGAAGAATCTGCATAAATAGAGTTAGCAACCTGAATGAATAACAGATCCATTATATGGATCGCTGCACAATTCATCAGCAGACAGAACCTGGAGCATCATGAAAATTTTGTCCTCACTGAGCACAACAGTTGTCTGATTTAAAGGTGATGGCTCAAGTTGAGAACCAATGAACCATCAAATAGAAAGCTGTAGCAGGTATAACTGGTCTTGCAGTATAGCTAACACACCACCAGGTGTCACAGCTGTGCTACGCAACACAGAAACGCGCGCTCCGATCTGAATTCGGCACAGTGGGCCAAGCTGAAGTATAAAGACCCGGCACAGGTGCATTAAAGTGAAGCATTTTATCTGTGATTGGAGCATAATGCATAGAGATGATGGGTGAGGGCTTCTTTACCAACATGTTGTTCTAAACCTACTATTACTCTGGAAAGTGATTTCATAGTAATAGAAGGAATGACAGGGAAGGGATGACACGTACATTACATTTCATTCCATTCATTCATTTATTGGCCTTTAAAAAGGTTAATTAAACAAAACACTCACTGTCTGGCCTGCTCCCGGGTACCATAAGTGACGTTTACCACAGCAGTCTCGCTTTCTGTGTTAACTGGTGGAGAGAGAAAAAGTGAGTCAAAGTTTTGAATAATTCAGAGCCATTTTCTACATTAACAGTTGAGTGTATCAATCATCCTAACCAATAGGTAACACTTTATATAGATTGCCCCCATAAATCCTCAACTTATCTTTAATATTCACACTCACATAAAAACACTGTATATGGACAAAAGTATTGGGAAACATCATTCCTTGGTTACCTTCCAAAATATAGGTCATTAAAAAGGTTTACCCTGCTCTCTATTGTCCAGGGATGGCTTTCAACTAGTTTTGGAAGCATTGTTTTGGAGATTTGATTGCATTCAGCAACAAGAGTCATAGTGAGGTCAGGATGCTGCATGATCACCACCCCACATCATCCCAAACTCCTCAACTTATGCCAACGGAATTGGGTGCCACGACATTTCAGAGAACGCAGTTCCACTTCCACTAAAGTGCTTTAATGCCCCTTTAGCCCATGCCTGGCATCAGGAATTGTGTTAATAGGTTCAAGTTTGTGTTCCTGTATATTACTGCTGTCCAATTTAAAAAAAAAAAAAAAGTTTAGTTTTCTCCATGAACCCTGTAGCTTCTCTGTACATTGAGTAAATACTTCTTGATGAACAGACCAAGAAGAATGTTCTAAAATTACTTTTAAATACACATTTTACATTTACTTCAATTCAAAGATGAGAACGTTTTTGTCTTCTCCAGTAAAAATCACCATTTTGGAAACTGATCTTGCCGCTGTTTAGTGAAAGTGAGAGTACTATGATGTTGGCAATACATCTCTGCAGGGACAAGAAATGCCATGTGTGCATTTGCACATCTGTGTCCGTAATGGGTGCAACGTAAAATGGCTGAATGTATTCATTACAACGGGTATCCAAACATATGGACATAAAGTCTATCCATTAAATTCAACTAAACTGAGGTTAAATATAGATGACATTAAAGGCAATCTTAACGTAACCTAAAATCTGGTGGGACAGGGACAATACTAAACAGTATAGATCTCGTACCTTGTTCACAGTTCTCAACAGTTCCATACTGGGCAAGCAGACCATCAAGCACCTGCAGAAAATGAAGGAAGGACAGGGTTAGAGAAGAATGGCCAACACTGGAGAGCCGAAGCCAATCATATTTAGACACCAGCAGGTTCTTCACTTCGGCCTGGATATACTTTAAGCATCCATTCCAGTCCTGGACATCTTTAGTCCAGCAAAGTCTGCAGACCTCTGCATTCAACCACACCATATTCAACTAATCATTTAATTACCAGGTCTAATGGTTGTTTGAGCAGGGAATTCATCAAACTGGGCTGGATTCCAGCCGTCCAGGACCTGCGCCAATGACCCCTGCTATAAAGCCAGGCTTTCAACAGTAAAGCCTTTTAGCTTTCACTTCAAATTCAAACAAGCACCGTTCTGGACCTGCTGAAGTCCAGTGCTACTTCCTGCTGTCCATAATGACCAATTTCACCAAGTCTCAAAACTGATGGTGGATCAGCAGTGTACACTGAAGCGCAGGTTGTTGCCCCCATGTGGAAGATGAAGGCAGTGGAGGCTGGCAGCAGCTCGGCCCAATGTAGGCTGGCCAAGTCATAAGAGATCCCGCCCTGCTTGAGCAGTAGCCTGTCACTACAGCAGCCATTAAAGACAGCATGCTCCATGCCACGCCCCGCACTTAGACACCTATTGCACACATTACCCATCAAAAGTTTGCAGACACTGACTTTTGAACAGTTTTATTACAAATAAGCATATTTTACAATCATTTAACAATCAATTAAATAGGATCTGGTTAGACATTACTTCTTTATAGAACACTAAAATAACATACCATGTCCTATTACTTTATTTATCATCACATATTTGTCCCCTCATTGTGATACTTCCACACAATTCTGCACATATTTAAACCACCTTTTGGGCTAAAAGACTTACATTTCCAGTTTTAATCTATTTTTTTGGAATTGAAAACTTAACCTATTGATGCACAAACATAAGAAAGCTTAAGAAATGGGCCAAAAGCTTATGAAATGGGTTCAAGGGTTTCTAAGTGAAGGCAATGGTTCTTAATATAACTAGATCCACTCAAAAAAACGTAGAAAATGTTATAACAGTTCATTGTTTAAATTATTCTCCAAATACAAGGAAACCCTTTTGTAAAATAATGTTTACAGAAACTGTTAAACAGTGATTTTATATAGCACCAAAGGGCTGCACTATTGTCACACGTCAAAGAACCCCTTTTGGACACTATATAGAGCCCTTTTTGAGAGTGCAAACCTGCTTGGATTTGTCATTTGAAGAATAAAAACATGGTTTAAATACAAATAAAGTGAAATCAATTAAATCCAGATATTTTATAATAGTATCTCATAATTAGCTATTTTCATGTACAGGAAAAAAAGGGATAATTGTTTTTGCTTAAATATTTGAGTATGAATGAAATTTATAATATTTT
>CM067520.1:17786605-17961605 GCA_034509495.1 Acestrorhynchus altus
ACACACACACACACACAGAGACACACACACACACCTTTTAGACAGAATTTAAGAACTGCACCTTTTGTAACTAGATGTGTCACATCTTTGCTACATTTTTTCAAAGAAAAGGTTTTGTGGGCCGTCATGCTTCCTAGAACACAGGAATACAGGAACCCATGTTTCAAAGGGTCTGTGACATCAAGGTGGGCTGTTATAGGTCAAAGTTTGTAGTGCTCAGTAGGGATGGGTGATACCACTGATTTTGCATTTGATTCAAAACTAAATAGTACCAGGGCTAATATACTGATACCAATATGTTACAACTTGTGATTTCAATATGACAAATGTTAAATGTGGGGGAAAAATAACAAGAGTTAAAAGAAAAAAAAAGAGTGAATAAACTATTTGAAATCTTTTCAGAAAGATCACATAAAACTCACCTTTGCTCAAATTGATTTTCAATTGAAAATTCAGTAACACAAACTAATTCTATTTTCCAGTCCACAGCAGACATGAGAAGTACAACTGCTTTTACCACAAGTACCTTCACTTTAGTAAAGGGCCTATAAATCCTGTAGCTAGTTGTAGTGGTTTTATAGTGCACGTTTGTTTAATAATCTGGACTGCTGGCTACCTGCACTTTTCACTACTGCCCTGTGGGAGCGGAAGGAGAAAGAAGTGGGAAGGAAAGTTAGTTCCTAAACTACATCATTATTAACGTCAGCAATTGGTTTTCTTCGAGTTTTGGTTGAAGGATAGTACACACATCCATAATTGTAAAACGTATTAATATCCATCTTTTCAACCCAAGCTCGATTCTTAACCACATGGGGTTTGAAGCACGAATACCCCCAGTGACCAAGTCAGTACACCAGGTCTGAGTTACGGCTGAGACTGAAGGTTCAGTGCTGGTGTGGGTAAAGGGCTGCTTTGAAACCTGTATGGAGAGGGTGACGTGTAGCTGCGGGCGCTCTCCGTGTGCGGCACTTTGGCGCGTTCTGGGCTTTTCTGAGTGTTCGTGGGAGTGCTGGGGGGCGGAGATGGTAGTGGAAGCGCAGGCCATCAGTAAACAAGCCTGAAATCCTTTGACTGATGGAAAAGGGGGGGATGTGCCCTCCATTCAGGTCAAAGTTCACGTTCTGCTGCTCTCCGTGAGCTGCGAGAAGATGGAAGCTGAGATAGCCTCCATTTTGTGAGAGTGAGTGAGTGACTACTACGTGAGTCAACGGAGCAGTTCTCCAGAAAGGACTTCAACCGAACAGGCGCAAACCCAGGCGTCCTACGCGCGCAGGACTGGCGCAGGGCTCGAGCCGCTCCCGCGCAGCTCCGCACCGGTGCCCAGTGCGTGCCTTATACTCCAGCCTTCCACGTGCAACGTTCAACACATCCACTTAACTTTAAGCCAACGAGCATGTAATAAATCGGAATAAAACAAGACCATCTGCTCGCGCTCGCCCCGCTGCGCCATTTCGAGAGCAGCCGCGGAGCAACAGCTAAAATGGCCCTTTGCTCTTGCGCGCGCACCCTCACTTTCCCAGCAACACTGGCCCAGTTCAAACCAGTGGACAAACAGCACGAAACCAATGATGACTTAAAGAAAGAAATATTAAACCCAGAGTGGGAGTCAGCAGGGGATCAGTCCTTATTCTGATGTCCCTTAAATACGGCGCTCGACCTGTTTAAGAGGAGAAAACACAACGGAGGAAAAATCTCGAACCTTAATGATGCACGGGCCTGTAGACTGGCGCCTTTAATCAGAGACTGAAATGACCCCCATTACTGTTACCAGTCTGTTCTGTTTGGGGACAGTGAGCTGGAGAAGGCCTTTGTGCTTATAGCGAAGCTTCTCTATGGAAGCCCACTTCCACCAAACTTTCAAAAACACAAAAGAAGTCAAAAGCAGGGAAATGATGGGATGAGTAGGTCATATTAATGAGATTCTAAGTCAATAACGTAACTAAGATTCTGACTTACTATATGTCTCATTGTTATAACACATAGTCCTGATTATGATTTTGTATCTCAGTCATCATTCAGTGTCTCATAAATATGACTCGCCATCACATTTTTAGGAGCTAGTATCTCAAGTGTGACTCAATTATAACTTTGTATCTCAGTTATCAGTTCATAGCTCAATTATAATTAATTATCAGAGCATTTAGGCCAATGTTGGGATTTTGGAGGGAAACATGGTACAAAACCAAACCGTACGAATATAAGTTTAGGAACTAAAATGGTGCAAAGCTTTATTACTTAACCCTGTTCCTGTGCGTCATTTCACCGCCATGTTCAGGCCTCAGACTCACTGTATCTCACACAAAAATACAAATGCACTTTATTAACCACCCGAACCACCTCCACACACACACACACACACACACAGAATGTTGATATTCGGCTGAACTACAGAAGGTTTCGGAACTAAAACCCAGGAGCGACCCGAGGAGCTGCTGTGTTTCCCGCTGTACATTGAGACCCTCCATCTCCACACATATAAGGCCGGATTTTCCGCTTCAGTGCGGATGACTTCAGTCCGGGTTAAGTCTCAACCATGTGAGCGAGCATGAGCAGCCATCTTCTTCTGCCAACGCCCAATTACTACAATGAATCCCGGTCACATGGGCGAGCGTGGAATGTACTCGAGTCCTATAGGCACATATGAAGGAACACCCTCCGTTCGCAGCCGAGTTGAGGGTGTGTGCGTTCCTACGAGTGAGCTTCATGGTTTAATGTCGTCATGAAACGCCACTACGTGGTGTGCTCCCACCCTACACACTCTGGAGGAGTCTTGCATGATTAGTGGCCCTTCTCTGCAGCCTAGAAGAGAAACAGAAGCACGTATATTGTGCTTCAGCTGTTACATTCTCACTGGCGCGAGCCCTTGCATGCACGACTGAGATGCATGTCAAAAGCCCCCCCACACACACACACACACACCACCACACCCCCATAAAGTACATCTCCACCTTGCTTTATTCATGTAAACCCCCCCTCTGTCGATAGAGGAAGCACGTCGTGTAAATTACGCCTCGTGCTGCTTTTTTGCGTCTCGCGCACAGCAGCTCCGGTGGCCGGAGTCTCGCTCAGACCTGCCTTCATTCATAAAGTCGCCGCGCTGCTCGCGAGTACTACAGCAGCGTGAAAGAGGCGGCGCGCGCGCGCCCGGCGCCGCCCACCCGGGGGAAGCGGAGGGGCTTCCATACAAAAAGCAGCGGAGGCTCACAGCACAGCACTGCAGTACGAAAGCCGTGCACACACACACACACACACACACACACACAAAAGCAAAAGCACGCGCGCTCGCTCACAGGGGAATAAGAGCTGTGCTGAAAAAAATTCCCCACAGATTACGGTGAAGCGTCCAGGAGCTGCCTGCTCCAAACCCACTCACGTGCTCCGCTTTGAAAGCAGGTCTCGAACAGTTTTTTGAAGCGCGGTCAAATCCATCAGTTTCAATGCATCGATTGATGCACCTCGTACACAATAAACCCCCTGCATTTAATTCAATCACTGGGTCGCTTATTAAACATCGTAAAGAGCTTTATGTTGCAGCATGGAGCTCGAACCCCCCTTCCACCTCCCCCTATAGAAACGCAGTGAGCGATCCCATAAAGAAAATGGGGAAAACCCACAGGGCACCTGAGAGTGACTCAAAGGAGATCTGACTGAGTTACAACGAAAGCCTCCTGTCGAAAAAAAAAAAAACCCTCAGCGTTACAGCACGTGCAAACGTTGCCATTCATTAACGTGACTAACGTTACAGTGTAGCTTATATGTTTCACTTCTCCTCCCATCTGCTGGGGAAAATGTGTTTAAGGACATAAAGAGGAGGAGGAGTAAAAAGAGAAGTGGCGGCTGTCAAAAGCAAGACTGATTTCTGAGCACGTTTAGTGAAAGGAAGAGTTTGAATGAAGCTCAAACAGCGAGGAAAGCGTTCTCTACACCATAAAGTCAGGATGATAACCTCTCATTCATTCAACTTTTGATACAGAGAGGGGGGAACTAAAAGATCTTACTTTTTAATGAAGCATACCAAATAATCTGACATAATACAACTAAATGAAACCTAACAAATGATAGATGTTTTACTTTATAACATTTATACATTTACATAGGTAAAATAACATTATGACACCTTATAACCACAGCTTACTAGCCCATAAGTTATGAGTATTCTCATTACTACGACTTAGTATCTATGACTTGATCTCATCAGTTATCAGTTAGTATCTCATATGATCTACTATCTCCAAGTAGCTCATTATCAATTACTATCCCGTAATTATGAATTAAATTCATTAAATTGAATTTAATGCTCAATTAGTGTCTCTGCATTATGACTTATGATAAGTGACTAAAAGAGTCTAATCATTGCATTCTGTTTCATGAAAGTAAAAACTTAGTTCCATTTTAGTTCAGATTTTTTTGTACTTATATAATCCAATTTTGTAATCACTCCATCTCACAAATGGTTCTTCCTAATTATTCCAGCCACAGTCTTAGAAGAACTGGTTCAGAATGCAAGAGAAGTTCTGATTGTGAAAACCAAATTAAACAGCATGGCAAAGATCATTCAGATGTTGTTTTCATATAAACATTCTTCTGTTATATATAGACTTTATTGGTTGCATTTACATGTCATGTATCAATAATGGTGTTTTCTTCACTTCTGTTTATTAAATCAGTTCATTTGGTTGCAATAGTGCAACTTAATTTACTACATATTTACTATTCTGTTTGGCTGATGTCTGCAAATCAGTCCAATGACACGTGAAAAACGAAAGTTACCTTAAATCCTTAATTTAAAGCTACATTATATAAATAATAATAATAAAAAAAAAAACTCTGAATACAATCTATTTGAAGCAACAAACGTCTAATTTTAAAGTGATCTTACAAATTTACAGTGAGACTAGGTGATTTCTGAAGGGCTAAAACAAAGCAAAAAGTCCCCAAAAGATTTATAAAACATTCTGGATTCTAAAGCTAAGCTGATCTATTCAGATCTCAATGAACACATTGTTCTGTTCTGTAGATCTTGGGAATTTACAAGAATATTTAAAAATGAAAAAATAAATCATTTAACCCTTTATGATATGAGGTTTACCTAGAGGGTGTTTTTGTGATCACACACACACACACTTCACTTCTAAAGCTGAAAAACTCTGAAATCTCAAGCATGCCAGGCAAATACCTTGCCAATTCTTCAGTCTCCTCTCCTACACAGTATGTTAAGGGAAGCAAAACTGCGCCACAGTTTCTTCCTTGACAAAAACACAAGGGGGGTTTCTTCCTAACAGCGTGTGACGTAAGCCCCCTGACTTTCTTTTGAATCAGTGAACCCCACAGACCTATAGAAAGGCCAGAAAGTGGGGCTCTTCAGTGCTTCATGTGCAGCTGACTGCTGGGGATAGCCACCCCACCCTTCTGTCCTCTCTTTACTTCCCTCTCTTTCTCTCAATAGCTCCACTGGTATAACTTTTTAGGTAAAGCTCATTCACTTGCACACCTTGTCTGGGGATGGGTCTTTGAGAATTTGATGCTGATTGTATGAAAGTTATGAAATTATTATTATTATTATTATTATTATTTTGTTGTTTTTGTTGTTGTTGGGAAGACAAATGCCAGAAAACCTAAGTTTAAAACACTGTATATAACAAACAAGAAACAATTGTGAAGAATATGTCCATTTGTGCATTTGATGATTTTACTACATCACTACTTCAATCAAATGTGTACATTTGCACATGGACAAAATGCATCTATGCAATGGCTTTCAGAAGCACAATGTTGTAAGTAAAATGTGGAAATCTCTATTTTTTCAATAGTGCAACTTGGCAAACGATACATACAATAATACCCATTATTACACTCAGTAGTTTATTTAGTAGTGGTTATTTAATAAACTAGCACTAGGTTGACTTTGTTCTGAGTTTGAGGAGTTTTATATTGAAAACAGGAACAATAAACAAGTACAATTAAGTTAAATCTGAAATTTGCATTTGGTAAATATAATTAACACTTGGCATTATGACATTTTTTGATGCTCTCCCATACCATTCTTTTGTACTAAGCATTTGCAATGGCCAACAGACCATATGATTTTTAAAAACAGATCTTTCAAATCAGATTAAAAAGAAATTTCATTTTGTATCCTCAAATCAGAAACAAATGAAATAAAATAGGACTGCAGTATATTCATAAAATCATAAAATACAGCTAAAACAAGGTCTGACTGAACATTTTCTTATTTATATTAAAAACTCATAAAAAGCAATATGGCCTTTGGACAAAGACAGGGGCAGTCCATTATAGACCAATCTGCTTAGCAGAATTATTCTAACGTAAGGACATTCCACTCTCTGTACATGGATCCCATAGCCGATCAGGCCCTATGTCTTCAGCTTGCAGCGTGCCTATGTGAGAGGAACTTATGAGTCCATATAGGTTTGGAAAAGGAGGAGGGAATGTTTCGGGCAGGGGTGGAGGTTTGCCGGCCCCTCCCCCCTTCTCTGTGCCTTTAGCATGAGCGAGTGTGTGTTGAGAAGGAGGACATAGCATGATCACACCAGCACATGCCTGTTTGGAAACCATGTGACCTAGAGGCTCCATTTTAACTGATTGGGGTTGAGCGGGAGGGAGCTGCATGGGTGTAAGGGGAAGGCACAAGAAGGAGAAGAATAGCAGAAGGAAGAACCCTATCTTGACTGCTTTCTGTAGGCATATATAGGTCCTATATGGTTCAACAAGAGGACTACTGCTTAGGCATTCAGCAGCAGAAGCTTGGATTTTACATGCTTTATCCTTTCATGTGCAACAAAACACAAATGACATGTTTGAATGACATTAGCAACTTCACACTGATGTTTAAAACCATCTAAATTACTGGAACACGAACCTAAAAGACTTACAGCTTTGTTTAATCAAATCCAGAAACTACAGCAGCACATTTATTTGGCCTGTTCAATTACTTTTCCACAGCTAGAACACTGACCATGGCTCATATTGGTCATTTAGAAAAGCTTTTCATGTTAAACATATGATTTATACACTTAGGTCTGGAATTGTCTCCTAGTTGGAAACTGTGGCCAAAAAAATAAATCAGATAGTTTAAACTAGCTTTAATAAAGCATCCTGTTTTGTATAATAGACACCTTTTCACACTTTACACCTAAATTCCACCAAAATCCAGAACCATCTCTAGGGAGTAAGTAACTATGTTTGCTGTTATGTAATGTTTGCCATTGTATAGCAGGTATGAGTGTGTTGTAAATCCTTTGGTAGGATCTAAATCTGTATTGCTTTTCAACCAAAACAGAACAAACCAAAAAAATGTCCCCTAACTGCAAAATCTAAATGTCAAGTAAATCTAAAATAAAGGTGGTCAAACCTTTTTACATGATGACATAGACAAACATCTTTCCAAAAAAACAACAAAAATCTCAGTAGATGGTTTTTAAATGAGATTTGAAGAATCTGAAGATTTTTAATATTTTGAACATATAGTGTCAGGTATGACAGTATGAGATTTCCCAAAATTGTCTGGTGTTATGCTACCACAGTAAACAAAGGTTCACAATATCATCATCATCATCTCATATCATCATCTTAATCAGTTTTAATTAACCCTTAAAGGAAAGCATGCATAAGGTTGTTTGGTCAACCAAAACATTTCACAACCATTAAAACTTGAAACAAGTTCTTAAAGTATATCTAAAACTCTCCCTTTTAAAAAATACATGAAATACATGAATATAAAGTTGAGCTCAAGTTATGAAAAGAACAATACATTTGTGAGATTTTCTCTTCAGTTCTATTAGTCCCCATACCAATATTAAGCAAATGTACACAATATGATAACCCCTTAATTTTAATATCATGGTATACCTAAAACCAGTAAACCGCTGGTATATAATGTATTACACAGGTATGGTCTTGTTCACAAAAGATACAAATAAACAACGTGGTTCTTGTTGATGTGTATTAGAAAGGGTACATTAACTTTCCATAATTGGACAGACATTAAGAATGTTCAGTCCACTTAAGTGCTGCAAGTCTTTGTTTAATATCAGAATTGTACATCGTTACTTCATGTAACGGTCTGTATACTCAGCGTGTTGTAATAAGCTAGTTCAGTGTGTGTGTTAAAAGCCCGTAGAATCAAGAGTTCTGATTTTATACACAGTAAAAAAAAAAACCATATGATTCTTAAGGAACTTTGGAAGGATTTTCATTTTGAAACCTCTTACAATGCTTCAAGGAATCTCCCAAGAATCCCTTGTCCCTTTATTGAAGGTTCCTTGAAGCACCTTAATGGGTTCCACCACAGTTTCAAAGTGAATAACAAGCAAAAGTTCCTCAATCTTGTTCCTTTTACAATATACAACATAGATTGGGCCCAAAGGAAACAAAGATTGCAAAATACCATATCCTTGCACTAATGGGGATCTTATAAAATACACTAAGCAAACTCGTTCAGCGTAATACTGGAAATGCTTGATACGACAATTGCTGAATTCTTTCTGGTGCTACACCGAGCCATTTCAATGGTTCTTTTAAGAAGATTAGAAGCTATGTAAATCATCATTTAATCAGGCAAATAACCATTTTGTTGCTCTCTAATGACATGCATTTCTATTTTTTGCCCACTTTTAGTGTTCTCTGTGTTTTGAACCCTCTAGCTGCTCTGTAGGTTGTTTACATTTTGGATAAAAAGATCAAATGACCAAAAAATTCTAAAATGACTTTTAAATGACTAAAGATAATTTTGCCTTCTGTTACAATGTCACCGTTTTGGAGATGCATGCAACCATATATGCATTCAAATTGTTCTGTAAGTTTTCATGGTTCTATAATGGAACCATTGCCTTTACTAATTAATCACTTAGATTTTTAAAAAGCTGTAAGATGCACCCAGATGCATAATTTATCAATGAAATGGGTTTCCATGAAAGACTGCTAACACACCTAAAAAGATCAAGATGCTATCTGCATGTGTTTTATATTTCTGTTTAAATTTTTTTAACCATCATTTTTTTTTTCATTGTATTGAAGTCATTACATCTTTAGACCTTCTGAAATATTTTTTTTTCTTAATTATTATATCTGATTAAATCTATGTTTAAGAGAAGGTGATTTTCTGTTTTACTTAAAATGGGGACAGGTGTCCTGTCTAAACTTTGCGTCAGGAACCATTTTCTGTTCCAGATCACTTATATATGATACAGTACATCTGCTCCTGTCAATTTCAACCTAAATAACTTACATTTCAACTAAATAGCTGAGATACTGTATCTTGTCTCAGGTAGAATATTTAACAGTCAATTGTTTCCAACAGATGACCCTGGATTTATTAGATTACATTTACACTGTAAGAAGTGCAGGAACTGGAGGGTCATTTTACATGGCAGTTTTTTAGGACACCGGATAAAAAACAAAATATCAAGCTTTTATAAGAATAACAGAGTTAAGTTATCTAATAAATCTCTTCAGAAACTTAGATCATTTCAGCTGATTTCAGGCAACACCTAGAGGTGGAATCAGTCATGAAATCTGCCGTTGGAAATGAATAAAATCACTTGCAGCCATTTTAATAATACTGACAAACTAACGTTTCTAATTGTGGTTAATTGTTTCTTCTAAAATGTTTTTTATAAAAGTCCTGTCCTCAAGTCCAAGGGTGTCTCGACATTTAAATAAAAGGCTAGAATTAAGAAATAGTCAATTCCACTTGGTGGACATGTCTATCATGTTTGTGTGTGTATGTCTTCCTTCACATAAAAGGCTTAAGGGATTCAAATCAGGCATTTTTTGACTTAACCCTTTAAACCACCCACAGCTACAAGGAGACCCGATTTTTCAGGGCTGTGTGGACATATGAAATCTTGATCTTTTCAAATCAGATTTGAGTAAGTTTCATATATGGTGCTAGAGTGGATCTGTATCCAATTAATTGTCATGTGACAAATAAATGGACATTATTTCATGCATATTCAAGTCTGTACATATGTGCTTAGTGCAGCTTTAGTCTGCATAGGAAAGTCTGTTCACTTTGCAACATTCTTTGTAACTACACCAGGCAGATGAAGGGGGAGAGAAAGCACAAATTATCAAATCAGTTAAATCAGATTCAAAAACCTATTTTAAGCCACTGATGAGATCTGACAAAACCTCAAACATTGTGTTTGAAGCTTTTCTGTGATCAGCTAAAAATGCTAAAATCATAGAAAGTATGCAGCTTAAAATAATATATTGACAAGAATAATAAAAGGGAGTTCCCCTTCCCTCTTGCTGTTCTCTGTCCTACCCTTGTAGGAGCATCTGTTTCCAGGTGGTTGTGCCCTTCAAGAAAGTGACAATCAGCTTGCTGCATATGTGATTACAGGAAAAAGTCCTGCCCTTTAACAAAAAGAGTAAATCAGCTTGCATGTTACACCCATGAGAAGTTAGATCTAATTTTCTGTGGATTATTGTGCTGTGCTGAGTTGCTCTGAATCTCAAGCCCTATTTTTTTATGAACAGCATGAGCATAATATATGCTCTGAATTGACTGAGGCCTGTCATGTGGACATAGTCTATGTACATTCCACTTTCTTAATTTTGCCTGCAGATTTTTTTTTTTAACCTTAATATCATTCGTCACAATTATATAATGTGAAAACTACAGGTTACTTGAATTTCACCCAACTTTCTGTCATTCAAAGTATAACTGTAACCTTCCCGAATACTGCTAATAATGCAAGCAATGTCTTGAGGCATCTACATAAATTGAATCTATTATAAATATTACAGACAGCATTTTGACATATGTCATAAAGTAAGTAACAAACATGATGTATTGCGCAGCTCAATCCATTGGGCCTTTAGAAAAAAGCTAGGGATTGAGGTAAAGGGTACAAGAATCAAACAACTAGATAAAACTAAAAATGGTCTTGATTCCCGCAGTCATGTACTGCAAAAACACCTGAGGCTCGTTTAAACTGGACTCTTGCCTACTTATTGCACAATTGCACAGTTTTTCTTGTTTGCACTTTTGCTACTATTTTGCACTTCTGGTAAATGCTAACTGCATTTCATTGCTATGTACTTGTACTGAGCAATGACAATAAAGTTGAATCTATCTCTCTATCTCTATCTCTCTCTGTATGCAAGCGTTCACTAAATGGCTTGGTCTGAATTCACAGAGGTTTGGTCTGAATTCAATGTTCTTCACTAATGTTAACTGAACAGTAAACAATCTGAGCTACTTTAAATTGCAACCATTGCTGACAAAGAGGTGCAAATGTACACACACAGCTTAGGTAGTTAAGTAGAGAAGCATTGGCAACAGAATAGGAGCAGATACACAAACCATTCTTGAGACAAATAAAGCCCTCCAACACTGAATAACAGAGCAGGTAAAAATATAAAGATCACTGTGTTTCCACAATATTCATCATAATAGGTTTACACAAATATAAACACTGCTATCTAAAACATCACAGTCCCATGAAGCATTTCTATGGTTCTATTCATCAAGAATTATTTGTATAGTGTAAAGAGCAGCTACAGGGTTTAGAAATTCTTCCCTGGACAGTAGAGACAGTTACTCCAACAAAAGCAGAATCAACTGTTTAATACTCTTGATTTCAGAAGAAACAATGAATAAGCTGTCCCAACATTTTAGCAATATAGTGAAGCTGCTGCTAACATTTCTGTATGTAACTAAATCTGAGTACACTTTTGGATGCTGCACAGAACTATGTTCACACAGAAGGGAAAGGGCCCAAAACCAATTCTATTTAACCCCCAACTTCTTTTCATCTCCTTCTCCACAGTGTGTATTAATGATGAATGATGAGCTGGACTGACATAAAAAGGGTTACATGAATTCTGATCTGGCTGTTCAGACAGAGTTGCATCGCCACATATTGGATATGTATTGGATTTGTATCAGATTTCAATACCACATGTAAAGGTGGCCCAAATCTGAACCTACCACTTTCTTATGAATGTGTTTTTTGTTGTTGTTTTTTTTTTTGCCATTCACACTACTACATAGACAGCACATCAGTACCACACATGACGGAGAGGAATATAACTGGTTTCAGCTACCAGGTGTCACCTGATGTTCAAAACAAAGAAAGCGTTAAAGTATTAAGTTTAATAGTTAAGATTAAATCCCATCTTTAAATTAAACTGGATGTTGACATAGCTGCATTCAGTTACCCAAGTGTAACTGAATGTAAACCCTAGAGTTATGTGAAAAAGTTAGAACACGCCACAAACACCATTAATTTCAGCATATTTAAACAGAAATTCAATCTTCCTTCTAACTATATTGAAAGATGGAGAAACAAACACATAAAATTAAGTCTAATCTAGTCTTTTACTAAATACATTTATTTAAAAAAAAGACTTGCCCTGATGTGTTTTTTATTTGTTGTTTGTTTGTTTACAGCAAGGGTTTCACCCATCACTTGAAAATCAAACTTGTCTCTTTCTGATGACAGACACTTTAAATCCTATGATGACAATTTTTTTCACTTTTCTAAGCAGACTTCTTTGCAGTCTATTCTTGCGCTGAACTTGCTAGGATGGTCTGACCTGGCCATGTTGGTTTTAGATGTTCTGCCTTCAACAATCAAGAGCAAACCTAACTCGTGTCTCAAGTTTTTAGACAGCTTCTTCCAAAGTCCTCTTTTACAAGGTTCTAATCAGTTTCAGTTGATGTGGTGCCCCTCATTCAAAATTTGATAAATGTCCTAACTTTTTCTTCACAAGTAAATTGCATTTCTAATGTCCATAATTTTATATATATTATGGTTTTCATTATAGTTCCTGATTTTTCGTATGACTTAATAAAATGAATAACTATTTAAACACACACACACACACACACACTTTCTAAATAAATAAATAAATAAATAAAGCTCTATATTTTAAACAACACTCAGCTCAGATTTTCATGTAACCATATAAATACAACCCTGGATTTACAAGTACACACAATGTACAATGGAAAATAAATGCATACAGTTTTAAACAGAATATCCTTTAACAACACTCTCTGGAACATTGTACAACACATGCTTAGGCATTTCAGAAAAATAAAATACAAAGCTCCTGATCAGGACAGTACATTTTTTTTAATTAATAAACTTTAATTAATAAATAAATAAATAAATAAATAAATAAATAAATAAATAAATAGTGTGTGAGAATTTCTAAGCCTCACTGAAGTCCAGTATCTACAATTACAATCCAATATCTAGTTCACCTAATCAGTACTTTATTACAGAAAATCAAACTGTTGGTGGAACTGAACAAATGTACACAGTGCCTGGAGAACGCTTAAGAAAATGCAGTTTCGGCTGTTTTTCTTTACTAACATATGAACATCGGAAAAATGTCTTTAGTTTATAATGTTTTATAGTTTGTTTGTTTTTTTTGTTTTGTTTTTTTACATGAACACACACTTAGTCCTTGTACAGTTACACATTTGTGACCACCAACAAAGCAGTGTGGATTTTCTGCAAAAAAAAAAAAAAAAAAAAAAGCTAAAAACACAAGTTTTAAAAACGATTCTATCGCAAAAGAGAGCTCATGTAACTCCTTATCTAGAGTTCTCTTATTGACTCGAGCTCTCACTCAGCCAAGCAAGATAATCCAGAAATCGCACCCCCCCCCCTTCTTTTTTTTTTGGCAAGCCCATACATTTCTATAAGCCTGAGATTCCACATTTCATCCAGTAGATCTGCTTGTGATCTGTTTCATAAGGGTCACTTTCCCTGTATTATTGGTATCTCTGCAGCCACACATTTAGCCAGTGAATGTAGCCATAGTTCTCCCAATGCTTGATTTGTTAGCCATGTTGCCAAGTTTGCATTCTCAGTCAGAAGGGGGCCTCTGCCAACAGCCCTTCTATACTACTAACATATAAATATGGCACTGTTTAACACGTGTAACATCTGTAGTCTTCTTTAGGGAAAGATAAAAAAAAATACATGGCCACGTTTGAGCTAAACTCTCTGGCTACTTCCTGTCACCGTCTTTTTTTTTTTTTTCTTTTTTTTTTAATAAAGGCACACGGCAAAGCTCCCTTGGGCTCCTGGTTCAAAAAATACTGGGTAAAAAATGTAAAGTATTTTAGGTTCAAGGGGCACCTCCCTCCCTATCCCCCTCCTTCGTGAGTGTTTATGGTGGCCATGCCTTCAGAGAAGCCAGTTCACCAGAAACACAATGAGAACCATAGGGGGTTGGGGGGAGATGGTGAGGCCCATACATCAGAAGGGAAAACCACCAGGATTTTTCCCCCTCTCGCACAGGGAATCACCTCCAGCAGTCAACTCCTTCCTATACACTACATACGCCCACCTTCGTCTAAATTTACAAAACTGAATAGTAACACAGATACAACTGGAAATGTTAAATCCTCCAATTCCTGTGAATTTTATGAGCTAAAACTAGAAGTGCTGATACCACAGTTTTCAAAACATCCATTACCCATGAACAAAATACTAATATTCTAGATTCTAACAGTATACTGCTCACAATGTCTACTCATTTTCCAGCAAACTGATAGTTCACTCAAATGAACTTATAAAATGAAAGCAAATGTATTTAAATGACTTCCACAACTTTGTTATGTAAACTCAGCAGGTTACAATTTACAGGGCATTAATTAAATGCCCACAGCGTTCTAATGGGGCAGTATTAAATTACCAAAGCAAACAGTTTGTATGTGTGTGTGTGTGTGTGTGTGTGTGTTCATAGTGGTTTAGTACTATGTTTCTGCTACATTACTTCCTGCTCCACTGACATGATAGACTGTGTCATCAACCATGTGACTAGCAGTCAGCCAATAATATGCCACAAACAAGGACAATGTAAAAGGCTTTTTCCTGTTTGATTTGCCTTTGAAACATACTATGACCACTACAAAAACACCACAAATATGGCTCAGTTCACTCATAATTTAAAGGTATGCATAGATTTAGAGGAATGAAGATGAACACAAACCCTCAAAAAAAAAAAAAAAAAAAAAAAAAAAAAAAAAAAAAAAAATTCACCCCTCACCACCACCACCTGTCGGATGTTGCTTTCTACATTTTTCTCTATGTAAAAGGAAAAAAATTCCCTCTGGACACGTCAGAACCATAGGGTGCTTCACTGGGCTGACGCTCGCCTCAGTTGGTGTAGTGGCCAGACTGCAGATTTTAGCCTACCACTGCCAGCCTGGACTTCAACCAGCTTTAGCCTTATCATATCACCTCCTCTATTCTGTTTTATTCCTTTGTGGCTGGACAGGATTTGCTCAAACATAGATATGCACATGTCCAGTGTTTACATTGGGTGCAGTTTTAGAATTTTTTTTTTTTTTTTATATAAAGTATTATGTACTTAATCGTAATCCACAGATGTAGTAAAGCTGACCGTCTTATTATCCTTCTCATCACTGGCTACTTGACATATGGATGGGAAGCACCAGGCTTCAACGATTTACACTGGGGATGCCAGCGCCCTCCCTAGCATACTAACTGTACTATTTAGGGCACACGTTTTACCTCTATTCAGGGTAATTCAGCAGAGGGTATTTTTTTGCAGGGGAAAGGTGATTTCGTGTGTGTGTGTGTGTGTGTGTGTGTGTGTGTGTGTGTGTGTGTGTGTGTGTGTGTGCGTGCGTACCCTTTAAAAATAAAGGCACTTAAAAGGGATATTTTAGTGATGCTGTAGAAGAACCATCTTTCGATCACAAAAAATCGAATCATATGAAACTGATTTTTTTATTGAGTTTGATGTTTTTAGATTTTTTTAGATAAATTGAACTGGCTAAAAAAAAAAAAATGTAATACACTTTAGCTCCACCCATCCACATTTGAAGTTTTACCTAATGTTTCTGGCCTGCTTTTTTAACTTGTACAGGTCAGGCAATTAAAACAGACCATTTATGTACATATATGTGTTAAAGAGAAAGTACTACAAAAATCTAATCTAAAAAGAGCAGATGGAATACAGTCTTGTAAAAATGAATCCTGACTATCAGACTTTTCCACAATATGTTAATTAAAAAAAAAAAAGCCCTTTAAAAATACTGCATTGTTATACATATGTAAAAATGTAAAGAGTCTTGTTCCTAATTTAAAGTGTAAAGGTTTTTGTTTGTTTGTTTTTTGGTTTTTTTTTTTTTTACACTTATAGCTCTTTAAAAACATTAAACATAGCTTTCATGGAAACAAAATGAATTACTAAATACCATTGCTTAAAACTCATTGTATTATTTTTTACAGTGTAGAACATAGTTCATTCAGACCAGGAAGGTTAGTGCTAACTGGTGGATTGTCCAGCTTTTAATAAATAAATAAATAAATGAAAAAACAACAAAAAACAAAACAGGACAGATGGTTGAGAATGGGGGGGGGCAGCACATTGGTAAGGGGTTAAAAAGGGGAGGAGTGTTCTTAAAGGGACAGCAGCAGATATTTTAACCCTACCCTTCTGTCAGCTTCTATACATACGTATGGTCAAGGCATGTTTTCTTTGCTTCACTCTAATTTCTTTCCTTATTCTTCCATTTTTACAGCTATAGGGCTCATTTTGAGGTGATCAACAAAAGGCAGAAAAGGGAAGCCCTTGAGGAAGTGTCACTGTACAACGCCCCTGCAATCCCGGTGCCCCCTCCTCCTCTCCGCTTTTCTCTTCTCCACTTCTCCCTGGTCTTCTCCTTTCCTGATCAGGCAAGCCCGCTGAGGGACACACTGGTCATATGACCCAGCTGAACGAACGCCTACATGTGCATTCTGCTAGCCTGGCAGAAAAGTCGCATTAATCTGGAATACAATCAAATGCAGGAGATGCATGTCCATTGTGTATGTGGGTGTGCGTGGGTGTGAGTGTGTGTCTGTGTGAGCGCAAGCTTGTGTCACAGACAGCAAGGCTGCAAACGGAGAGAGAATGAACAAATGGAAATAAAAAGAGTACTATGTGCGCAAAGGAGGGAAAAAAGACAGCGAGAGGTGGCCTCTCGTGCAACACCGTCAACGGCTTCTCAGAATCTGCACACAGGTGTTCCAGGCTCCTGATTGGTCGCACCCCCCTCTGCCTGGAACCCCTCCCCCTGCCTTCTGTAGTACTACGATTACGAGTGTAGACAGAGAGAGGGAGAGAGAGAGAGGAGGGCGCAAGCAAGCAGGCAACTGTTGTGGCTTAAGACTCCCATTGCATACATTCGCTCCACTCTTATGTAGGCAATTCATTCAACAAAACGCCTTGGTATCCTTTAATTTTTTACTGCACTCAACAGTATCTTACCACTATATGCCACTATATTCCTTTCTCCTTTCTAATCATGTACATTAACGAAGTAGAAATGTAAAAATAGCCATTGCAACCTCCAAATGTCCAAAGAAAAGTAAAGCTCTCCTTCAGGACACTTCCTTCCCTTACCCCAACCTTTATAAATAGAAATAACTTTTACTCGACTCTTTATCAAAAGTCCCCCACTTCAAAAACAACACCCACCACAACGCCAGCCACTGTAAATGATAGTCAATCACTTTCTACAAATGCCAGAAGACAAGTCATTCATAATGGAAGGCCGGGAACAAAATGGCCGCAATTACAGAATAGCTTTACAAAACAAACAATTACTGTAATGAATGTAATCAGTGGCAGGGGAGTACAGCTCTTTTTTTACCAAACGTTCAGGAAAAACAACACCACCAATAACACAACCACGTACCCCATACAGCCCTTCAGGGGAAACCATTCACTGAAGACTAGAGGAGTAAAACCCACATCACAGTAGTGATGTCATTTCTATGGGACTGTTCACATACTACTTTGCTCAAAAATGATTTAGTCTCTCTTACTTAACTTGTTGAGCATTGATTACACCCTCACCCAAAGATTGTGTTATGTATCCATTTATTATACATTTTACTCTCCATTTTTACGATTTTCACTGTGCCATCATTAACATCTGGTAGCTGATCTTTACATTGCATCATTGTAACATTTTAGAACATAAATGTTCCAAAAAGACTTGGGATAATCTTATTTGCATTGACTTCCAATGAAAGCCATAAGAATTGTATCCTGTAAATTCAAGATACTTAGTTCTGTTTGGCAGTGATTAAGTATATGAACATAGAATTATGTGGAATATTAACATAATTCCCAGAACTTGTGTGAAACTGACAAGCACATGTATTAATAACACACCTCTCTACTAGTAGTATTTTTCTCACCCTAGTAAGATGGTTGGCAATATGCCTTGCCATGACATCAGAATTGGAAGTTATTTCAAGTCACCATGATCACAGTGTGGGGATCCTACTCAGTCCACCTCATGACACACACCACAAATAAATAAATAATTGATCATTTATTAATTACTTTTTTTTTAATATACAAGCAACACAACATTAAACTGCTTGATACTCTAAATTGAAACACATAGCAAGGAGGAATTCTAGAAACTGCAATTTGTTGTGCACTAAAAAAATTCTAATTGTTTAAGCCTATCAAATGCACATTAAGAAACAATTAAAAAAATAATCAACTGTGCAAAACACTACATAGGATGGGAATGGGCCTTTCTTATTATGCATAAGTTAGTGGTCACAGGTCTACATGTACAAAAGATCTATTTAAGTGCACAACACTTTGGTTAACTGAGTGGTGATTATGCAATCTGTGCTTGACCTCAGTTAATAAACTCCAACAAACATGGATGTTTAAAACAAAGCAATTCTGCCCCAATACTTAAATGGACCCCTATATTGTGAAGAGGTGGTGCTCGGAATTGGGGGGTGGGGTTGAATATCTATTGTTACCCTTAACACCTGGTTCTCAATGGGCGAAGTGCAATTGCTTTGTTTAATCTCGCCCAAGTTTCGAAATTGCAAAAGCACCTCAACGAGGCGCCATTAACGGGCGTCTTCACGTGGAAATACTACATATCGTCCTCAAAGTGGGAAAGGACTACAGCATGAACGGACTGCATGTATGAGCACAGGTCTGCCATACACACACTCACTGCTACATGCTTGCAGCAGAGTGCGTGAACACACGGTCAACCATTTCCTCACACGGTTGGGAACGCTTTCCCCACAGTTAGGAATAGTTCCATTATTCGGCACAGTTTCTCGTTGTGACTGATTATCTGACGTAGGATTTTTTAGACAATGGCCACGTTTAAGAAGAAAGCGTTCCACTTAGGGACACTTATATAACAGCCCACGTTACCATACATAAAGGGTGCGCCCAAAGGGAAAGTGCTGTTCCTATGCATTGGCTTGGCAAAGAACACTTTGTCCACTGTATCTTGCAGCTGATTAATAGTTAATAAATGAGAAAACCTCTCGTTTTCTGATTTACATCACGTTTGTATGGGAAATACAGGGCAAAGGGGGAGAATTCACGTGAACTGATTTATATGTCAAATAAAGTGCTTCATGTCCGAAAGGAAACCCCCCACCAATATTTACATGCCTATATTAAAGAAACTGGGATATTTCCTTGTGTGACTGAAGTAAACGTCAACTAAAGCGTGAGAAAATGGCCACGGGACACCTCAAAAGGTTAGTTAGCGTTAATGCTAAAAATGCTGTCTCTAAAGCTGAAGCTCTCCTTTTTAAATTCGTTCTACGTGTTTCAGGATTTTTATCAACTTCAACCTAAAAAGAAAAATGCTCCCATTCATCATAGGGCCAGTAAGCCGAGATAATAAACATACCTGAAAAGAAAAATTAAAAAAATCTGCTCTACAAAACGTACTGTCGACGTGTGTTACTTTGTCAAAGCGTGTTACCATAGTGTTACATTATGTGAGGTGATAAAAATCCACGACCACGAAAATAAATAAGCTTTGTAGACCTGGATTTTCCACCATGTGTAGAATTGATAAAGCAATGGGTTGGATATTCTGAAAGACTAACAGATCATTTAAGCTACCAGTAGAAGAGTAGGCACAGTATCTAACTTAAACCACTGTATGGGGGTAAATAGAAGGTATTTGAGGTAATATTTTTCTTTGTTTAATTTGAATCACCATGTACAGTTATTGGACATTTAAGCAATTAATAATAAACAATAACAGTAAGCGCAGGCTTGATAACGCACCCCCTCCTCCCAAAAAGAATAAAAAACTCAAACAAGAAAACGATGAATAAAAATATATATATAGTGGATATACGCATGCACAGAGGCTCTATAGAGGCACATATCTACAGGCAGCATAACTACACAGAACACCCTGCTACAGTATATTCTACGGCAAATACTCATGTTACTCTAAAATACTGCTGCTACTACTACTAGTACTACTAATAACAACCCACTGCTATTGTATTTACAGGACCCATACATCCATGAGTCAATAACATTCAAATCAACGTCCACATAACCAGCTCATGTGCTGTTCATGTACGCGCCCAACTGCACTCAAACAGACAATTCGCCACTGGGCTGCCCTTGTGCGCCATTTTCTCAATTGCTGACGTTGTATTACTCTTTGCAATGATGGCGACCACGTGCCACTCAAAACGAGGGGCACAATGATGGCTCTCAATTAAATGATCCAAATATTCAGTTCATATGTTTCCGTTACAGCAGACATAAAAGAAGAGCCCGTGTGTAGCGCAACGTAGTCTAATAAGCGAACACTGCACAAACACCGTCAGGTAAACAGTTCTTTAAAACACATATCTTCGCATATGGATTAAAATGCATATTTAAGTTCTGGATCTGGAGAGAAAACGCAGGAAAACGAAACGTGGAAGGGTGTTCTGACTAAAGTGCTAATGTGATAGTGAGGGAGTAAATAATAAATGAATTAATGAGCACTGTTTGGGGTCCAAGCAGCACACAACGCTGACCAAACGAACACAGCGTTTGGGTGAAGGCCTACTTGCTCCAGTGAAGTGTTTTATTTTTATTTTTTATTCTTAATTATTTTAGGCACACGCTCCTGGCATCAAATATATGCACACGGAATTCTGCATTAAAATACCTAGAGAAGCTATATATATATATATATATATATATATATATATATTTCGGAGACGTCTCAGACTTTGTAACCACGTGTTAAATTAATCTAGTATTTCTTGAATAGCTATGCTAATTTTCTAACGGGTCGAGAATGGGGTGAGAAAAGGTGGGCAGGGTGGGGTGAGTAGGATTTTTATTTTTTTTTTTTTGAAGCATAGGCTGGCTGGTATTGCAACATTCTGTCGCGTAGACGTTCTGTCCCCCTCCCCCAAACACACATTAACATTCAAGATAAAGCCATTCTATCTTCTACGAGCCATTTGAAGGACTGGAGGTAGGCCACCATGTATACACGCTTTTACTAGTTTCGCTACAGCTGCTGCAGTAGCCATTCAACTCCATCGACCAGTAAAGAGCTTGTGTTTACGAGTGTAAAAGAAAGATCCACGCATAGCAGCAGATTTTAGACGAAACAATTTTAGGATTCCAGCAACAGTTTAAGGCAACACTTGACGAAAACATCAACCAATACCAAACATGAAAGTCGAAGGTGGTGTTTTTACATTGTAAAAGAGGGAATAAAATGGGACAGAATCAGAACTTCTAGCAACATTTGGAGCAGATCAACGTAACTAATCACTGCCATTTAAAAGCAATAGGACTTTCGAGCATGATGATAGTCCATCGATCTTCCATGCAGCTTAGTGTTTATGGCTCATTCAACAAAAAGATCCACCGAGGCCTAGGCCCTACTTTAGGCCAAGGCCCTGCCTTCATGTATGAAACAAGTAGCTAAAAGGTACTACATCCATACCAACCACTGGGCCTTTCACTTGTAAGAAATAAATAATAATAAAAAAAAATCAAGTGAAGTATCGCAGTATACTCTGCCACAAGTAGCAGAACAACAGAAAAATTGTACAGTAAAAGCACGTGATGCAGCATACAGTGCACAAGCATTCCCCTGTAACCAGCATATGATGATCATTAACATAAATAAATGTACATCAAAATAAAAAAGGATATGTGACTTTTGCACCAAATCAGAGGTGAAAATCTAGTCTCTTGGCACATGCACAATTTCAACACACAGCGAGGACAAGAAATGGGCGAAGCACAGCACCAAGATATTAACTTAGAAACAACTGCCCAAGAATTTAGGAAAAAGCAAAATACCTTTGTTTTTTGGGGACAGAATGTTCGACTTCAATTCGTTTGCCATGAAGTTCCACTTTGCCTAAAAAGAAAATAAACAAAAAAAAAAGTATTCAGAAAATTAGGCCACCGAGTCCATTCATTGGCCTTAAGATTCACCGTAGCCTTCGAGATTGTCAGCAATTCTAAATCCATAGGTTAATGTAAGCGTTTAACTGCCACACGAGGGGCTCACAAGTTAGCCTCGTATGGCGTGAATGAATTACATGCATATATATTTTTGTTGTTGCTGAAATAACTAGTTTGGGAAGGCCTAACTGGGACTCCTGCACAAAGTTGGACACTGAAAAAGTGTGAGAGCAGTTTTCTGACTACATTTAAACCTGCACCATTCCTGTAGCACTTTCAAGGTTCACTGGGCAGATATGCGAACTACATAAGCTGTTGTCATTTGTAGCCTGCAAGCCAGTCTGCTTTATTCCCTGCTATATGTTTACGTCTACATCAAAGTGGTGCAATCAAAACACCCTGGTAAAGTCAGTGAAATGAGCCAAATTGCGAGTGTGTCTCAAGTGTAAAAGCATGGCGACCTTCGTGCTATATAGAGCACACATCACATGCAACATATGTGGACAATCGTAAAGAAGCATTTGCGTGGACGCCAAGTCGAATGTGAGCCCAGTATATGGTGTAAGCTTAATGCATTTTGTACTGCTATCATGCATGCTCCCAGTGTTGATTTCTTGGCGTGTTTTGTACAATACAGGCTGCATGAAACGTGTTCAATCTTACTATGATGGCCTATTAGCCAAAAGGGGGAGGGGTGAGATTTGGTTCTATAGCTGTGTTCAGTAGGTTGTGTTGAATGCGAAGATAGGGTTCAGTGTACGTTGAGCACGAAGCCACACGTTTGTATTCATTTTGGGGGGATTATAGTACTGCTTACAACACTGACTGGCTATAGCACTGGCATGGGGTAGTACAGTGAAAGAAAGTGGTGGGTGATGTGCAGTGTTGGCGAGGGCAGCTGAGGAAAAGTGGGAAACTTGACTGCTTTTCGAATGGTTTTAGCTGAGCTACATGTCACTATTAAAAACTGCTGCGAGGAGTACAGATGCTCAGTGGCACGTCCCATATAGATCCGTCTGTTAAATGCAAAAGCAGGAAAGTGGATTTTTGAGTCTTTTTAAAACGCGTGGGCTTGGGGGCATTTATTTATTTTAGGGGATACGCGAGGAATATTGTAAACCGGTTCGCCCGTTTGAGTTATTTGGGTTAGTAAGCTATCTACTTACCAGAAAACGTTTCAATTGCTTTCATAGCCCATTGGTCGTCCGGGCAATCAACAAACGCGTAGCCAGTTTTCATTAGAAACTGCCCAGAGTAAGGAATCTTGTAGTCTTCAAAGGTTTTAACCAAGTCCTCTGCGGTCACGTTTTCATTCAGATTTCCAATATATAGCTTGTTCATCGTGGAAAAAATCGCGGCTCCCGAAAAAAAAAATCCGAAACGAAAATAAAACTTTTAGGGCGAATAAAAAAAATGAGACGCCAAAGAAAAAGCCACCCCACGCACACAAGCACGCGTGCTTTCTCAACGAGTTGCGCCCCAAAACACAAGAACTAAATATTAAAGCAGGGGTTCCGACTAAAAGGGGAAAGTTCGACTAACAGTGCTGTTGTTGCAGCCTGGTGAAGTCCGGCGAAGGAGTGAAGAATCCGTGACTAACGATCCTCGTGAATCCCCTGCACAATGTAGAGACCGAGGTCAGTCTGAATTCATCTGATGGTTGTGGTGGAATAGTGGTAAAAGTATGGCGGGATCGGGAGAAAAATCTTTCCTCTCTGCTCTGCCCCTCAACCTAGAGCTGTACCCTGCACTGTCATACAGATCCTACTGCCTGCCGATGGCACCGCCTCTAAACGGACTCGAATTTACTAAAAAAAAAAAAAAAAAAAAAAAAAAATTGTTTGCAAAGAGGAAACCACGTGGTCTCTCCTCTCGGAGTAGCTAGAGAAGGGGCCGGTCCTCCTCGGCGTGTATGTAGCACAGCAGCAGATGGGTGTGCTAGGGAAGCGAGCCTTCTGTGCAATGCGCTTTGACTACCGTGCAGGAGGCTCGACGCACCGGCCAGCCTATGTGCGCACACGTAGCCCCGCGCGCGCTTGCGTGTTGGATGTCATGGTTGTGAAACGATATTTTTGGGGCCGCTATTGTTTGGACCCTCGGTCGGTGTGTTTACACTGGTGTCGGAATCCAGTGGGGCGAAATTAAAGTGCCCCCCCCCCTTCCAAAAAAAAAAAAAAAAAAAAAAAGTAATATCACCTGAAACATCTGCATCAGTGCAATGCATCCTGTAAATCATTTTATTCCCCCCAAAAAACATTGCAAACCTCGTGGCCCCGTGTGTGTGGACGTGAACGGTTAGGCTGGCGTAGCGACCCAAGCTGTGGAAGGGAATGGAGCTAAAAACAATGGGCGGGATGGTGTGCATTAAAATGCATTAAGCACGTGGACGTGCTGAGGCAAAGAAACATTCCGCGTCATTGTAGCGGGTTTGAGCAGTCAGTAATGTGAAACATTGTATACACTCCGCTTTCCTCAGTGGCAGCAGGGACGCCGCCGCCCTGCTACTAGAAGGGCCTACGTGGTCCAACCTAAGCTCACTTTCTGCCCCCCCTCCTCGCCTCCCCCCTTCTTCCATGTCACATATCTGAGAATGGAAGCACATTGCAAGTCGAGTGCTTCAGCAGGGCCTCCGTGAGACACGCAGAGGCTTGACTTGACAATCGAGTCAAAATGGAGGACTGTGAGAGTGAAGGGCCTGGTGAAGCATTGCCGCCTACCAGCAGGAAGTGGGCGAATCAACTGTTGCACAAGCCCTTCGAAATACAAACTGCACATTTGGACGTTTTCTCTTCCTTCACATGGTCTGTGGAAGGGCTACGTTCTGTGAAATATTACCTAAAGTGAGCAGTCGAGCTGGTGGCAAAGCTAGGAGTCAGTAAACAGTGCAAACGGCTCGGTCGCGTTGAAGGGCTTGCGGATTGTACACGTGGCGGCAGCACCGACCTCTCTCTCTCTCACACACACACACACACTCTCTCTCTCTCTCTCTCTCTTTTTTTCCCCTTCAGAAAATGGCTTCTCATAGGCTACAGTGGTCATGGAAGCACAAGGTCCTCACGGCTGTTCATAGTTGGCTGCCGTTTTCGTTTCACTGCAGTGGGCTCTGTCTGCTCGGAGGGATCTCTGGACCTGACTTCGCAGTTGAAGTAGCTGTGAACAGGATTGAAATGTTACCCCAACCTGCTGGACAATCCTGTCACAACCACATTTTTCAGTTACGAGACCGAACTTAAGACTGTATGCCTCCCTAAACATGAACAGAAGCAGGCGAAGTCGTCTGCACTCCGCCATTACACACACATGCCTTCATTAGTGGAGTTACGTGGTTTTGTATGCTGTCTCTGCTCTCTACCTGTTGGGAGACATTTCCAAGCAATTTCCAAAACTGATAGTAGAAAAATCCTATTGGCCTGTTAATTTTTAGTTATAGGCTACTGTTTTTTGTTTTCTTTTGTTTTTGTCATCTCAAAACACAGTTAAAGACATCTTAACAGACAGTAAACAAATAAAATATCATTATAAAGCCTGTGTTTTTCATTTGTGTACACTTGCATAACTGGGAATAATGTAGCCTACATTTCATACTCAAAGCCTGGATGCTTACACTGTGTTGTGATTTTTAACTACACAGAGTCAATTTGAATTTCAGAATGATAGTTAAAACTAGTCTTGAATGTCTTAAATTGTACATAAAGATTGATCAACAGCGTAGCACAAACACTGGACCCCTTGTTCATTTCTCTTTTATGTGGTGTAAGAATTTTTGACGAACAGTGGGGTAAAACCTAGCTTTTAAAGGGGTCAGTTGTTTTACTGCCTTTCTCCCATTTTGGTTTCATATAGTGGGGGAGTGGGTGCACCAGATTTCTTAGACCGGAGGCCATGCAGGGGAAAAGGTCAAATCCTAATCTATGTCATAAATCTAAATGTAAGTGCATGGAGAAAATGTACTACAGAATTTACATCAAGTATTGCAATGGGCTTGGTCTACTTTGCTGTAAACAGCTTTAACAGTTTTTGGGCATCAGTAGACCCTAGACCACTTCTTGAGGACATTTAATGAGTTAATTTCATTGGCTACTAGAAGTGTTATTACAAGTGTTGTGATGCTTATTTTTGTTGTCTTGAGTAAGGCACTATCAAAATCTGTGCCTAGGAAAACAGCTGCTATCATCTTGTTCTAATACCTACAGCACAATTAGAATTGTTCTTGTGCATCAAATTCAACATTTAACTTTCAATTTAAAACAAATGATCAAATGAAGTGTCCAGTTAAATCAAAGGGATTCAAATTGAATATGCTCCTTTTTGCAACAAGAATTTTACCTGATTTGAATAAGCTGCAAGTAGACACATTGAATGAATTGTAAGGACCTAGTGAGGGCATTGGCATGTCAATACAGCCCCCAGAGAGCCAAAGCAGAGCCCTTACTAGCTTTAGCATTGTGACCTGACCACACACAGGGAGGGGGGTTGGGCATGGTGGAAGTGGACAGGCAAGGGGTGGGGTCATGGTTTTATTGGGTGAGAGGGACTGCCAGTTACACTATACTATGGAGTTCTGTGCTCCATACTACAGTGTTTAGATGTCACAGGTAAGGAAACCTTAGTTTAATTCTGCTTTGTGTGAACTTCACACCAAATGTGTAAGACTGCCTGTGCAGAATGGGGGGAAATTCCATGGTGTCACTTACCTGTGCATGTGTATGTATGTAGGCCTGTGCTTTGCTCTTTGTGAAGGCAAACTGTAAATTAGGACACTGAGGCAACAAATTTCACCTTTCACCTAATTTTACAAACATTTCTGCTGTTAGCAGAAAAAAGAAGAGCTTTTTAATCATCATGTGTTTTATATATATATATATATATATATATATATATATATATAATGATGTTTTGGTTCACATTTGAATTCATATTCCATTAAATTAACATAGTTTAGTTCCATTGGCCAAAAATGTTTCTATTAATACAATTATTTGGCAAGAATGCAATAAATGTAAATAATTGTATGGCCTGATCAATAATGAACTTTCATGAAACAATTGTACACAACCATAGAACCAGTTTTAACTAGTTTTAACTAATTGCATGGGAGATGCAGACTTAATAAAACCATGAATATCCATAAAACATTTCAAGGACTGATGGGCCATTAACATTTTACAATTGCTTTATTTCAGTTAACCAACTTTAATCAAACTAGAGTTTACATTAACACTGATATAATTGGAACAAATCAATACACTTTCATTAATATACTGTAGTAATCAATACAGAATGATAAATTATACATAAAGATATGTTAATCTGATTTCCCAGTCTATACATTCCACACATAACCAATTAATTTTTGATAGTAGATTCTACAAACAATGGCGCAATACTCAAAAAATGGATATTATGTAAATGTTTAAATGTGCCGCTTTTCAGAAGTTTGTAGGTGAAAAAAGGAATACTTTAATTTCAGCTAAAGTTAGCTAAAGTGTGTAAACCAATGTCATATTCACAATCTAAATAATGTTGTAGAGGGATGGGGGAAATAGATAAACTTGCCATTTACTTGTTTCCCAGTGTTGTGTTTCATTTAATGAAACTGTGATCAAAATATTGGAACTGAATATCTTTCCCCATGCTAACAAAATCAGTATATTCTTACTAATACAAAAGATTGACTTCAAAGGCTCATAGATGTACAATTGTTTAAAATGTTTTCAGACTGAGTATGTAAATAAATTAGTTATTTTTGCAAATGAAACACCTGCCTGTTTTGTGGAAGTTATATCACAGAAATAACATATCAAGAAAAATGCACATGTTTTTAGAGGTTTCAGTAGCTTGTCCATTAGTCTATTGATATCATTTTACACATCATTTAAACATACAATGATAGACAACCTTGCCTTCAAACTTAACATACTCTTTAAGTAACTAATTTCAAGTAACTAATTTCAATGCAAGCCACAAAAATAGACCCTGAAAAGTGGTACATCCACAATCATTGATCATTTCCTGCATCTCCTATTTGAAGAGCTTTAATCATTTCTACTGAGAGAATTGTAATTTAATATATTCCTTTAGCATAGAATAAGCAGATCCACATTATTCACTGTAAAAACAATTTTATTGGAGAATGACATGTACATTTATTTTTCAACTGAATCTTTTAAAATAGTGTTTAATACATCTGGATTTCTTTTAACACCAAGACAGTCATGTGCTCTATTCAGAGAGTAGAGAAGGGTTTGACTATAATGTTGACTATAAAGTTTATCCAACAGATATAAAGAAAATTATATCTGTTGGATAAACATTCATATATAGAACTAAAGGCAGTTTTTATATGTAAATATTTGACATTCTTCTGCAGAGATATAATACTACTTACTTGAAGTTCAAATTAAATCACACACAAAATCTCACAAGACTACAGCCACTTTAATCAAGAATTGGTTGGTAGACATTCCTCTCACACCATTACATAAGTGTAGAACTTGGATTCCCGTTTACAGAGAAATAAGTAGCAATATTACTGATAACTATAAAAGGCTAAAGTTGTGGGTGATAACATCGAATTAAGAAAGAAAGAAAGAGAGGGGGAAAACAAAAACACATGACAAGACATATATATATATATATATATATATATATATATATATATATATATATATATATATACACACACACACTGTAGTTATACATACTGAAACAGCACTAGCTGACTAGTCCAGAACAGTCCCTGAGGTTTAGTAAATATTGTGTTAAGCCCAAAAAGCCCTTATCCTTTTAACTGCTCTGTATCCATTAACGAGTCGAGCAAAGTTTTCCAACGATCAGCTCCAAAACACCACTATCTGCTATTTACTGAGCACAAAATGGAGAGAGTTGGGGGGGGATGGGGGCTCCAATCAGAAGCCTAGCTCCACTTCTACACTGCTGACGTCGCTTACACACCCCCGCGCGCAGCTTCTCTCCATTTCCTTTAAATGCTGTTTTCCAGTATGAATATAAGATGGGAATTCAACAATTGTCTCTGACCTCCAACTTTCCTTCCTCTGCGTCGCGCAGAGTGGTTAGATCGCGCTCTGCGCCCGAACCAAGAGCAATGTGGAAGAGAAGAGGAAGTTTTCGTTCGAACCAACCAAAGAACGTCACGAGACGGAGTTTCCAGTCCTGAGAAGTCAGGAATGTCTTTCTGCAGGTCGTTCAGGTTGTTTAGATCAGGACGTTTTGGTAGCCCTTTTTCCCTTTGCGCCGTTTCTGAAGGAGAACTGGTGTGTTTGGTATGGAAGCCACCGCTGACGCGCGACATAAACAGCGCGCAGTTCTTTAGAAATAAAGAAAGACTGGGAACCCAGCCTGCGTGGTGGGCTTAAACTGTTTGATTCGTCGTTGCAATGACTTGCACGTGGCTACTCCCACCAAGTGGGCATTTGGAGATAATGCAGTCTCACCCAAAGCAGTCACGGACACGCAGTTGCATTTCCACCGCTCCAACGTTTTGGTCTGGTGGTTTCTTCTTAGCTGGTAGTTTCTTCTCAGCTGCATTGTTTGGTCTCCAGTACTGCTTTGTTCACACCAAGTGGAGAGGCAGCAGCGGGGCAGTTTTAGGGAAAAAGTTACTTTGCAAAGATGTAGTCTGTACACATGGCTTTGAGATGAAATAAGATTGATCCCTTCAGATCTCATAGTGTTGGATTTCGTTTGCTTTCAATGTTAGTTCTTTTATAAAACCTTATCAAAGAGAGTCAGCTGAGTGCATTGGACTGTAATTCAAGTGCTCCTTCAGTCTGAAAATAAAGCGTTCAGTCAAATGTCTGCATTACTGCTCTAATGTTTTAGATGATGCATTTGTAGATGGTGCTGCTGACGAATACATATTTGTGGTGAACTTCATCAGCTGTTGAAATGGTTCAAAGAGCATTTCTTTGCGCTAAAAATGAATCAGAAGGAAAGCCATTTAACAGCTTTAAACTTCACCTAAACGTTTTTTTCTTTGGGTTATTAAGAGAAATCCTGCCTTAACTATGTAAGAATTGTGCTTCCAATGTTGTTTACCGCAGATAATACAACTACAACCAAATGACCAAGATCAACATTCGTAAATAGAAATACACCGGGTACAAATATAAAGCCATTTTCTGCGTCAGTTTCGTTTAGATGCTGTTTAGTAGATGAAGTGGTAAAAGTCTGGCACTGGTCAGTCCTGCAGTAAAGCCCGGAACGTTACTGTAATGATGCGCTGCTTGAAACAGAAACGCCAAGATAACGAAAGTGCGCAAAGTGTAATTATTAAAATAGCACTTCGGTATAAACAATCACCACGTGTCCTGAAAGTTACATAAACATTCGTTTAGAAAACAAGTCTATAAAGAGCAAATGGAGAGAACAGAGTGGAATCAGGGGGGATACGAGAGCAGTCTTAGAAATCCGCAAAAACTGCGAGAAAAGCGCGGAAACGAAAGCAGGCGACGAAGCTTAAACGATTCGTTCACTTTTCTGTTTCGTGAAAACAGTCAGGATCTGTCAACAACTCTGAGCAAGTAGAACCACGTAAAACTGCAGTCGAATGTGAGCCGCTTTACCCAAAGCTCAGTCCGAACATTTGGCGGATTTGTGTTGAACCTGTTGTTTCGGTTGTTTTGCGGAATGTGCGCAAACTCAACTGCGTTCAACCAAACGCCTGCGCGCGCTGCGGTCGTCTCATATGAACGAAATGTGGAGAGTCGTGATGTGTTCACCGCGTTTTCGTTTAGCGACGTGTTTCTCCTCCCTGCCGGCTTCGCCAGAGGCTTCTTAATCTGAGCGAAGCTCGTTTCCCGCTCTGAAGTTGATGATTATGGCGTAACAAACGTAAACATTCTGGCTTTACGAAGCTCCTCCCTTGTGCGCGAGGACTGGTGACGTAATAACCAGCAATTCTCGTGGTAATAATCAGTCAGAATATGTTGCCAGATTCTGCCCGCCGCCACATATAAATATTATAGTGATATTCTGAGCATCAGACCAGAACAGACATCACATCTCAGTCTGTAATAGATCAAGCTTTGTAGAAGTTGAAAATGTCAGCCGCTGTTTCTGTGAAAAATACACCAATGACTCATAAAGTGAACTTTCCCAACACAAGTTCAGTTGTAAAAGTATCAGGTCCACCACCCCCCAAAAAGTCCCTCTGTACTGTGTCGTTTAGAGAGTCGCAGTGAAACATTTCCAAACACCCATCACCGATTGTTGGGTGATATTCTTCTCTTTTTTGCACCAAAATCTAAAAGAAAAACGTCAAAAACACAGCAGCAAAGATAGTATAACAACGAAAGGAAACACAAATAGGAATTAGTGATTACATGTTTTGGACTGCAGTGAAAAGTGAAAAGTATACCCACAAAATACCTGAGATGAGGCATTAGCTTTTAATGTTGTAAATCTGTAAAGGTTTAATTAAAAATGATAAAATTCAGTGTAAAAAAAAAATAAATAAAATAAAATAAATAAATATAAATTATATATTTATTATATATATATATTATATATTATATATATATATATATATGAGAGAGAGAGAGCTGTAATAGTGATAGAGCTGTAATAGTGTTTTTACCATATTATGTTGGTTTTACCTTTTCTTAATTCTGGTGTTCATTCTCAAAAATCAGCATTTCCTTTTTAACTTTTAGCTCCAAATTTACTCCTGTTACAACCTGATCCTTAAAGAGTTCATCCTCTATGTAGCCTGTGATCATTTCCCACACATCTTATAAATGTTCAAGTACTTGTAAACTCTTACACATATAAAAACACACAGCACACATTACAGCAACTTGCACCTTACAATAACTAGCATAACACTGTTTCACAGTAGGTTGATTCTCTTTTCTCTGGTTAAGTATTGACACACAATTCCTACCACACTGCTCCTGCTTCACAATGGATTTCACAGAAAAGAGCAGTTTGTAAGGATAATGTGATAATGCTGACAAAACTAGATGCCATTTTAAGCTCAAATTCATTGCAGAATACAGAGTTATTAAGAGTAACAGGATAACGCTGATGAAAAATGGACATTATTTTACTCTGTAGGGTGAATCCCCACTTCTGAGGATGTTGAACTTCATAGAAGTGAATGATGTCAGTTCTATTTATAATACAGCAGGGTGATTTTAGAGGTGTTATGAGTAAGGAAATTGTAGGCATAGATGCTAACAAATCAGCAGAGTTGCCTTAAGATTCACAGTTTATTTATTTATTTATTTTAAACTGGCCACTTGTCTTGACATGACTGATAAAGTTGTCATTGCCATTAACACTCTGCATGTTAATCTAAACTAAATTTTTCCAAAAACATATCAAATGCAATAATGAAAAAACACTATACACTCTAAAGAGGTCTTTAATAAAGAACACAACAAGATCTTTAAATATATAAATATCGTTCATTGCTTGGTAAAAGGGTTGGTAAATGGTAAAGCTTTTGAAGATAGTTCTTTAAAAACCTTTAAAAATCTTTCTGTATAGTTTCAGATATGGTTCTTTTATTGTTAGGAGACAAATAACATTCTATATTATGGGATACAAGTTTGGATACCCTCCTCAGAGCTTATTTCTGATCTGTTATGTGGTCAGTTAAATTGCTTTTCCATCACCTCTGTAAACTGGATTGGTATTGATTTGGAAGTAAACATGGGTTGGAGCTGAAGAGTGGATGGGTTTTCAGAAGACTGATTTACAAATTTAAATAAAGATTTGTTGTTATCATCTGAAATAAGCTGGGAAAAAAATAGCCTACATAATATTTAACATACATTTTGCATGTTAATTAATATGCATATTCATGAACACTTCAGTCTACACTATGTTTATATATACTGTCATATATATATATATATATATATATATATATATATATATATATATATAGAGAGAGAGAGAGAGAGAGAGAGAGAGAGAGAGAGAGAGAGAGAGAGAATTTTTTTGTCAAAATCTATGTTTACAATGGTGAGTTTGGCAGTACTGTATAAATACCTTTTTACCAATCCTAATCCTGGAGAATTTACTGATGTTTTCCTTGATATAAGACACCCAATCAAACTAGACAATTCCATAATTAACAAAATTAACAAAAGTCTCTAGTTTAAGAAGAGCTGTTGGAATATGTAGACACTAAAATCTGAACCTGTGCTTTTCAATCTTACAGGCAAATTTAAGTGAAATGAGATTATACTGACTTAGTGAATAACTCAAATGACATTTGTATCTTGATGTAGATGTTCTACTGCCATCTAGTGACTTTCTATTTTTATTTAATGGACTTAAACAGGTTACAAATGTAAAATATTTCTTTCAGTAGAGTAAGGGATGAAATGATGTAAAATAATGGTTTTGTTCATGTAATCTATTTTTTATTTTTTGCATTTTGTATTTAAAATATTTGAGTTGGATAAAATAAAATGCTTCTCTACTTGTCACCAGATTGCTGGTGTAAACACAATTACACAAACATAGCAATGTCTTGTGCACCCTGTAATCACGTTATACATAAAACAATACCCAACCTGCTTAGCCAACCATAATTACATAAAGCAGTAATCAATAATGATCAGTTTTCGCAACTAAATGCACGTTGCATGTGTTGCATATCATGTTCTTTTAACAATATGGCAAAAATACATTTAAGAGTTTGTTATATAATGTATTCTATTTACATTTTTCAAAATGCCTCAGAGACTCAAGCATCTGCTGAATACATTAGAAATACATTAACATGGACCCCATGTTTAAGTAGATATAAAAATAAAACTATTGTTTAAATAAAGCAGATATAAAATTAATTTATAGACAATTTAGTTTTTAAAAGTAACTTTTTATGAAATTATAAATATATTTTTAATAACTTATGAATGAATTATACACCTTTGTCATGTTTATTTATAGTTAACTGATTTAAACACCACAATTTCCTATAAATGAAATGTTTAATCAAACATACTGAAGTTTTTTCAGAAGTTAAAATCTTTAATTTACAGAATAAAAACATGCTTACATTATACAATCCTAAATACACCCAAATAATGGAGATTGATTTTTTGAATCATATTAAATCAAGTAGCTAGTTTTCCATTATAACTGGAGGAGACAATCTGAACTGAATAATAAATGTATCAAGTCTCTTAAAAGTCTGTTTAACCTCTGATAGTTACATTTATTCTGAAATGCTTACATTATAACATAACAAGCTACAAATACCGATATTTAGTAGTGCTTAAATGTAAAAAAAAGGCATTTAATACAGAATTCCATAAACAATCTCTGCATAAAGCCAAAGAAAGAAAAAAAGAACAGTATAGTTAGAATTTATATTTATATTTGCAATGGATTCATACATTGGGCTATTTACAGAATTCGTTGTCATTTTGAAAACAAGAAAAAAAAAAAGCATTAGTACATTACATCTAGTCACAACACTTGTGTCCTGTTACAGGGAGTGTTTAAAAGATACATGGCTTTCAAGTCTGTATTTTTTATTTTACACTTACAAAAAAGAGAGACATCCTTTAAAAAATATTGCCTAGTCATACCTGGATGCCGTTTTAAGAGAATAACGAACTGCATTAAAATTACAGCACATGCAAAACCACAGGGCTTCAGTACCATGTTACCATTGTTTGTTCATGTTCTCCTTGGTGTTTCTGATTATGACCCATAAAAGATAAGATCAGATTTGCGAAAGTCCCCTTTCTTTATAGAAAGACTTGAGATTTCTCTGGCACTTGGTTTTCTCAAAAAACAAAAAAAAAACAAAAACAAAAACAAAACAAACCTACAAAAAAAACCCTCTTATCTGCCCAAGTTTTCCCAGCTTTTTAAATGCGCTCACTTCCTCTGAGTTAAATTGCTCAGGAGCACCATCTGCTGGGCAGTGCTATTTAGAAGCTGTATTTAAATGCTTGTGTATTTAGAACAGCCATCTTCTTACTCTCAAATCCTCTCTTTTCAAGTGCAAAACTGTTTAGTTTTGGTATAGTCCCTGTTAGTAGTTCCATACTGTTTCTACTGTAGTGGAAGATACAAGAAAAGCATCAGCATTTTTGTGCACTGTGTACCCAGGTAGTGCCCATACTAAACTCTCTGAAAAAGAGGAGAAGAAAAAAAGTAAAAGTTAAAACTAAACGTTCAAGGGAAAGTTTTAAATTCTGAACCTCTATGTTATGTGCAGGTTCTTTAAACTTGAAAAAGTTGCTCATCTCTGTTATAAGAACAATTAATTAAAGAATACTCTAATCGAATCCAAATGCCTTACAGTACTGCTCAGAAGAATACTATTTTTGTAGTTTACACAGTGATTAGATACATGTTCCAAGAGTGTCAATTTCAGGTCAATGGAGATCTGCTGAAGAATGTTTTGTACAGCACAAGACAAGAGACCACTGTTGCCTCCATAATTAAAAAAGAAAAAATGGATAAACTGTGCCAGACGTTTCTCATTAAAGCACACATTTTAGGGCAATAATGATAGAACAGATGGATTAGTCTGTCTCGTAAAAAAAGAGGTCAGTTCAAACCTTTTCTTTTGTCTTCTCATATCCATCGCAAAAGAAAGGAGAGCCCTTAAGTTCTTATTCAACCAACATATTTAATCAGGTTGAAACATGGACAAAGTCCTTTCACTGTACAAAAAAAAAAAAAAAAACACCCATAGGACAACTCTGCCCATAAGAGCAAATCAATCGATTAGTCTACTGGCCAAAGATATCAATCACACCAGATCCATTCAAAAGCATTTAATGCACATTTAACAATAAAATAAAACTTTTCTATGCACAATATTAAGTATATACATTTGTTTAATAGTTGCATCAGTTCTTCTTCTTAGATCACGTAAAGCAATTCATTATGAATTCATGATGAAATTATGACTCCATTCATAATATTCAAAATATTTTTAATGATTCAATTAATGTGGAGATATAAATGCTGATTACCGTCAAGACATAATTGAATGACAAGAGATTAACAAACCGTTTGCAGGAGTGACACAGGTGCACTAACCATATGACGACCTGTTCTGGGGTGAGGTGTCAGTCACTCTTAACTTACCTCTGCTTCATGTGGCTGACCAGAGGAAGCGAAGAGCAGGGGGCACAGAAACATGTGCTGCAAAAAGGCAGAGTGTGTGCTGACCTGCTGAGGAGCTTGCATGTACATCAACAAACATATACACACAAATCACAGTCATGTCAATCTTCTAGTCCCATTTCCACTACTGACTGGACTTCTCTTACTTAAGAGAAGAAAACAGAAACAAAACAAAAGGCAGCCACTGGCTAGCAGAGGAACAGAGACAGAGGGGAAAAAAAACAGAACCAATCAAATGAAACAGGGGTGAACTGTCCCCTGTGCTTCACAACCAGATTCTTGAACTTCTCTCAAAGCTCTGTGCATGTTGCTTTCTCCTCTTAGAGAAGCGTCCAGAGCAAAATGCTTTCTCCGAGTCTGGCCCATAGGGGGCGCTCTATGGCTGGGAGCTGCCCTGGCTGTCTGGGTCTGTTCCAGATGAGCTGGTGTCAGAGTCTGAGTCTCCATCATTGTCCTCTGGCGGGCACTTCTCCCGCAAACGCTTTTGTGTAGCTCCGAGACGGGCGAGCAGACCTTGGTAGTCAAAACGGCCTCTTTTTTCCCCAAAGGGATCCTTCAAAAAGCAGAAAACAGTAAGATGAGAAATATATATGTTGTGCAAAGCAATGTGTGAGTTACTTATGACAATTGCTTCTAGAATGGTTTACACTATTTTTCTGTGAATGTGCTTTGTGCTCTTCCCTTGGATGTGCAGGGAGATTAGATGTACTTTAGTAAACTTTGTCAAAAACTAGGGACTGAATGGCTGCAACGAATTGTGTCTAAAATTGAGTAAATACCAAAGTAATATTACACACCACTTAAATATTCATCAAAATTCGCAGGACTGTGGACTATGTAAAATTATGATGCATTTAGCCATAAATGTGTGATGAAATAGTGAGAATTCTAATTTATTGTCATAAAATGGTTATTGTTGGACAAATCCCTGATTTTAAAAATGCTACAAGGAGTATGTAGCATTATAATATATTTTACTCTTGCTTTAAATGTATGGTTTCATTATGTCAATGTTAAGGTATAAACAAAAAATGCAATGCAAGGACAAGTTAACTTTATTTAATTTTACTTTGCATGGTTCTTCAAATTCAGCTTATTTCTATCTATGGCTGTTCTGTCATGTTGCTGGTAACAAGTGTAATAAATATGCTCTGATTTTACAGACCTGCATGTTTTGTCCTTGTAGGTGCAGACGTTCTTTGCAGACCCCTTCATAGAAGTCATAGTACTCCAGAAAGGACTTCTCCATCACACTCCTAAAATACAGAAAAAAGGCCTTTTAGATCTATTAGTTGTGGGAAAGTCACTATTTGAAACAGACTATGTGAACAACAGTACAACCCCAATTCCAATGAAGTCGGGATGTTGTGTAAAACATAAATTAAAATAGAATGATGAATGTGGGTTGAAAGGGATTTGCAAATCAATAGATTGACAAGATATTGTCCAACAGTTTAAGATCAACGTCTCTCAAAGTGCAATTTCGAGGAATTTAGGGATTTCATCATCTACAGTCCATAATATCATCAAAAGATTCAGAGAATCTGGAGAAATCTCGACGAGGCCGAAGTGGGAAAGTGTCCTGTGGTCTGAAGAGTTCACATTTCATATTGTTTCTGGAAATCATGTCTGTCTCAGTTCTCAAATGCTTATTAAGTGTTGTTAAACATGACCGTCTCAACTTTTTTTGGAACGTGTTACAGGCATCAAATCAAGATGAGTGAATGTTTGCAAAAACAATAGTTTATGCATTTGAACATTAAATATCTTGTCTTTGTAGTGGATTCATTTGAATATAGGTTGAAAAAGATTAGCAAATCACAAACACATAAAACATACTTCAGAATATTTCTTCAGAATTTGCACGGCATTTGGTAAAAATGATCTATAAATATTCCAGGCAGCTCTTGCCATCTTATGCTGTCTACCTGATAAGTTATGAGAGCGTAATGTGTCCTTTATCATCCTCAAGGCTTATACAGATTATGCGTTTGACCTCTTCCAACCAATTTGCCCATTTTCACATTTCATATTCTCATACGCTTTCTCGTCCCAAATCATATCAGTCTTATTATAAAAAAAAACCTTATTAATCATTGTTGCGTAACTCTATTGAAATTTAATCAAGATGTTAAGTAAAAAACAAAACAAAACAATGAACATTTCAGTGGTGTTCTGTAGACAGTTGGTCAGTCCCTACCAGTCTGAAAATTAAAACCGAAGTTTTCCCAATGACTTGAGTGACGCATCATTATTACCCCTGAAATGTCAACCTTAAAGGGCAATAATTAAGACTGTGACAACTATCAGCCAATTGTGTGTGACTGTTTAATAGTGCATAAGATGGAGCTATGCTCACCTCAGATAATTAAAAAAAAAAAAAAAAAAAAAAAAAGTTACTCACCACAGGGCTTCTGGACATGGCACCTTCCCTTCCAACATGTCACAGACAGCCACTCGCATGGTCTCATGGCGAATACACTCATTGTAGTTTTTGCTGTCGCCTGGGTGCCTCTCCTAATAAGCACAGAGGCCACAATGCTGTCAGGTTTGACTTTTAGCTCTAAACCAGCACCACCCAGTACCTGATCTAACAAATCAGCACAACATCAGCTTCCCCAAATTGGGAAAGGCGTATCCCCTGTGTGGGAATTCGACCCATAGAGTACCAACGTTGGAAAAGAATGCTCAACATTTGTATAACAGCATTTCAAGCTAGTTAAGTTGGCTGGCATTATTCAGAGGAGGGTAGGTAGATGGACCTACTTAAACAGGGCCCTGCATGGTTGGAGGGACCCTCCACAGAAAAGAGGGGGGGCCCAAATAGATCAATCACTGGTGGATTGTTCTTAATGATTTCACATTTCTGTATGAGCAGGTAAAAGATGGATACCTGCTCGAAGCCTGGCTCATTGTGGTAAGGGTTCTCTGTCATCAGGGACTGGATCGAGATAAGGACTGAGGAGATGCTCTGAGCGGGGCTCCATGCTGGTCCAGTCCATGTGCTGAAGATCATAAATAATGTCATAGAAATCACTGTTAAATAATGTTTTCTGCAATTTAAAGTTACAGAAGAAACCTGTGCCAAAATGGGTGGATCCTCTGGCCTAACAACTTAATCACTAGTACAACAAATGATGATGAACACATATCCCATCCAATGAGACACTAAATAATCTTGTAAATATTTAGTACCACAACCACATTTTTCTGCCATAGTTAAGACATATTCTCCACACATACTCCAAGTTAAAGGATATAATAGTTTTTCTAGTTTTGCTGTGTCAGATGACTACATTCTGATAAAAAAAATAATAACTTTTTTAAAAACATGAAAAACAAAATGAACGGACATCTGATCTTCATTTAACTATACTGAGAGATGGAGGCGATACGTAAAACTAGTATTAAAATAATTTGAAAAATGTATTCAACACAAATGTAATTTTCTTGTGATATAAAGTTAGCACACTCTACACCCATAGCTGGTATTTCCTCCTTTCGCTGAAAAATAAAATGGCAGTTAGATGTTTCCTGTAACCGTATACCACTCTCTGACATTGAATGAACGATTTTTCCACTCCTGATACAAGATTTCATAGTGTTCATAGTGGTTTCTGTGATGAAGAGCTCTCCAGTCCCTGCTGCAGCAAAGCAGCCCCACCCCATGCTTTTCAGTAGGTATGAGGTTCATATGCTGAAATACTGCGTTTGGTTTGCCCCAATACGACCTTGGAAATTTCTGTGTGGAGTTTGCATGTTCTCCCCTGTGTTCGCGTGGGTTTCCTCTGGGTACTCCAGGTTCCCCCACAGTCCAAAGACATGTGCGGTAGGTAAATTGATGACTCTTAAGTGGCCCTTAGTGTGTGAATGTGTGTGTGTGTGAGCCATACGATGGACTAGCGCCCTGTCTAGGGTTGTTTCCCGCCCTTGTGCTCAGAGTTGCCAGCTGGGCAGCGGCTCCCCCGTGACCCTATTCAGGAATAAGCGGTATAGAAAATGGATGGATGGATGGATGGATGGATGGATGGATGGGTTTGCCCCAATAATGTTTTCTGTTACTGTCCCCAAATAATTCAAATTAGAATTCATCTGTCCAAAGCACACTGTTCCAGAAATCCTGGTCTTTCTTTAGGTGTTTTCTGGAAAACTTTATACTTGCCCTAATATTTTTACATTTTTATATTCTTTCTGATTGTAGAGGCACGTACTTCGACATTAACTGACCAGAGCTACCTGTAGATACATTATGCAGTTGTTTAAATGTTCTCCACTTGTAAAAGGGGAGTCTGATTTCTAATTGTTTTCAGATCTTCTAGATGTTTCAGAGTCATATGCATGCACAGCCTTCTTTCTACAGGCCTCAGAGTGCTCTTCTGATCTAGCCATGGTCATCTCACTTCTCACAAATAAATGTCAAATAAATAGACCTCCTCCCGCAAATTCTTCCCTAAGAATGGTTTAACTATCTGCAGCACCTGATTCCAATTTAAGCATTTTAAGTAGTAACAAATGTGGGAGTGTCCTAACTTTTTCCTCACAAAATTGCATTTCTAATTAAGTTTAAGAAAAAAAAAAGAAAAAAAAAAGAAAAAAAAAAGATATGTTCAGTTGTGTGTTTATAGGTCACTTCCAAAGTTCTATTCTATTCTATTCTAAATACTGTTAAAATGAAGGTCAAACGGTGAATATGTTAAAGTATATGAAAAAGTAAGGTTTAATAGGGTTTACATTTTTTCTCACTATTGTATATTTGTGCTGTACATTCTCTCTTTAGGCTGTATACTGCATAAATATGTATATGTGTTTAATTAAGATATGTTTGAGTTTAGACCTGCATTTGTAAAAGAGGGAGAACTCAAACGCTCCTCACCAAAAATGTCAAAGCATGTCACTTACCCGAGAATACTGAGGCAGACTTTACCATTGCGGTAGAAGTTGGGATTGAAGCGCACAGTGTTATGCCCAGTGGTGATGAGCTTGACACGTGGGGGGTGGATGGGATAGTCGGGTGGGCAACGAAACAAGAAGAGGAAGAAACCACCCTCATATGGGGTGTCGAAAGGCCCTGTGATGAGGGCGTGGATCTGTTGGGTTATTGATAAGGGATATTGATATTAGAAACATAAATAACAAGCACTTAATTTGCAGAAAGAAAGTCCAGCATGGACACCAACCTCTGATGCACTGAATTTTCACATAGTTAGATACAGTAAACAATGGTAGTGTTGGTGAAATTTTCATATTTTTTAAACTAAGGCAATATTGATTTATGGGGGGTATTATAGTCCGACCAGGAACATCCGATAATGTGATCATGAGAATGTATGTAAAATCAGCGAATCCTCACATTTGTTTCCATGAACAAAGCTGGATTGTGATTATACTGTAAGTGATTTTTTAAGTTCCTGATTACTTATTAGAATGTATGTGTACTTCTGCATCTGATCAGGGTCAGGTGCCACCATGCCATCTCTGAGCTGTAAGAGTAATGTATAAATATATATAAATCTCTCCTCACAACATCAAACATTTTAGTCTGAAACAAACACAAATTAGTCTGTGAAATCCTGGGGAGCCTATAAGAATATATGTCCATCAATCAAAATACCCATCAAGAAACATGCAATAAAATGACTTCAATGTCACTGCTTTCATAATTACAGTTAACAATTTAAGTTTTTAACAGAACTGCTGAACAAGCTTAAGCCTGATAAGTGGTCACTGATGAGAACAAAGACATGAACAAAGCCCTGTGTTTTCCAAAATAAAATGCGTTAAGTAGATTAAGTAGATTATAATGGAAATTCATGATTGTTCATGTCAAAAGCTCATTTTAGGCTCATACTCAACCTGCCCATTTGCCATCATTTAGCTCTCCACAGAACTCAAGCATTTATGAGATTATGCCCCCCCCCCCCACACACACACACACAATTAGGTAACATGTATAAGTACAACTGTAAAATATTAATGAACTAAAGGAGCAGATCTTGTTACAGAGTTACTGGCAAGAAAAATGTTAACATTTGGATGTTCCTAAACATGGGAACTATTTTTCAAAGCTTACCTTTGTCATATCATGAGGATCAGGAACCACAAACATTCCAGGGGGAGGCTCCTTATAGATAGACATGATGTCCCTGTTGGGGGAGAAAAAAAAGATAGAGTATAAATGAATAAAAAGTGAAGAGAAAGATTTGTCCTTACTGTGCTCTGTGCCAAAACATAAAAATAAAAGACCTCAATAATGGCACCACTGCAGCTCAGGGGAGCACCTAATACAAACTCCATTCAGCACTGTAGTGCAAAGCCCTATATCTGGGAAGCAGGTTTGTCAGGTGGCCAAAATGTGTTATAATCTGAGTAATTATGTAAATGGGTTCAGATGTGTTCAATGAGGTATCAGTGGGCTTTTACTTTCCCTAAAAAACCCTTTTTACTTCCTATGCTGAGTACATAGATACAGTGTAGCACAACAGATAGTCTGATAGATAAACTGTTAAAAGTGCAAGATGTTTGAGGAAACTTTGGAGGTTCTTCCATTTGAAACTGTGGAGGAAATTCTTCAGGTGCTTCAAGGGGCCTTCAATAAAAAGAAAAGGGTTTCTTGAAGGATACTTGAAGCACCTTAGGATTCCTCCATAGTTTCATATAGAAGAACTTCCAAATGTTCCTGGGAGATCTTGTGTTTTTACAGTGTACAGTGTAGCACAAGAATCTTGATTGAGCCTGATTTAAGTGACTGACATTGTGTGCAAGATCAGACTCAACAAGACTCCTGAGACCTTCCCATGATACTTGTTCAACGGTCAGCAACACACACCTTGCAAATGTGTTGTCAGGTGAAAACAGTTTCTGTTTTACATTAGAATACAAGTTACAAATGGTGTGTTTTCCACATTACTTAATCTCTAGTTGTCATCTAGTGCTTCATCAGCATGCATGTCAACTGTTGCAGGGGACATGGCTTTCAGGCCTTTCAGCTTTTAGCACAATTTCACATCAGCAAATTCCGTATTGTTAAATTGAACTCCGGTTCGTTTCACTCACGTTTGTTCGTACGGGTCTGATAACAGTATTGGCACTTGGATGTGTACCAAAACAACAGCATCAGATAAGGTGGTCTGGAACACAGAACCATCTTCCTGTATTTACCTTCTTGCACCCACACCAGATAGGTTTGACCAAAAACCTGGGAGAACATCATCACATGGATTTCCACCAGGAAAAGTTCACAATATCATTAACTGATTTGGACCAAAGCAAATGAATTACAGGTGTGAAAACACACTTAGATATATTTTGTGCTCGACCAGATGTTTCCTCGGGTTAAAAGTGTTGCCAGCTTTGCATTTCTGAAGTTTTGAGAAATTTAACTACATACACTTGAGACGACTTTCGGCTAACCACTGCCCTGGCTGTATGTTCTGCTGTATTGAAATTTGACACTGATTGGTTTGATGTGAATTGATACTAAATTCTGTTAGTCAACTTAAATTTACCACCTAATTTAATTAACCCAATTATAAATGATCCATATCTTCAGCAGGCAAAGACAGCCTTGCAATAGTAAGAAATTTTCACTTCACAATAGTTTCTGAAAGAAATTCTTCTTAACCTCATCAGATACAAAAATATTCATTTACAAGGTTGTGAATAAACTAATATGTATAAAAAAATTAAAAAATACATTCAAATAAATATAAATAAGAAATTGATGGGTTACTGTGTAAAACTGCATATTAAGGACATGCTTGTCTTGACCCTCTTATTGTCAGGAGCATTGTATGATGGGGAGAGAGTCCTGACAGGGCTCTCTAGTAAGACAAGTAACAAAGTTACATCGTATTTATTTACAAACCTGTATTTAAAGCATGGAGGCAGCTATTTATGGCATACCTTTAACACTGAAATGTACCCAAAAGAAGTCTTTTGTTGCAAAATGGATTCCTTTGGAGAAATTTCTCTTTAACAAGACAATGATCATACTATAATAAAGACCAGTGAGTGAAATGTCTAATGAATGTGTGTGTGTGTATATTATATATATATATATATATATATATATATATATATATATATATATATACATACACACACACACACACACACACACACACACACACACACACACACACACACACACACACAGTGATATACACTGTGTGATTGAGAATGTGAATGGGGGCAGTAGAGGATGAGCTGAGAATGAGGGAGCACTAAAAAGGTTTTCCCACTAGATTGAAACAGATTTCTTTTAATTAAGTCTATATAAACAATATCACCTCAGCCCATATTGCAGTTTATATCCCAAAAGTGTTTATTCTGCTTATTCTTTATACTGCTTATTATTTATTTTACCTATTTATTTATTTATGCAGTTGTAAGAATTTGCAATTTCCCTCTGGGATTAAGAAAAGTAATTCTGATTCTGATATTGATATAAATATCAGTATGTCACTCAGCTCTAATTTATGTCATGGTTTACAATGTCTTGCACATAGAAAGCAATGTTAACTGGAATACGCAACAACTTTTCCAACTATGAAGCATGAAGCATGTATATCAGACTATTGCATTTTTATTCAATGACAGGTGATGGTGGTGGAGGGGGAAACATGATATGCTAAGGTTAATATCATTTCTCCTTGCCCACTAGTGCATGATGACATAATTAAACACATAATGCACTTTAGCAGTGAGCAAAATGCATTCTGTTTTATTGGAAGACAGTGAGACAAGAAATATTTTGAAATCTAAATGACATGATTAAGAATTGAACATAACGAACACATGAACTAAAATACATCATAACATTATAAAGCATGCTGGTTTTATCTAGTTAAGATGGGTAAAATTATAAGTATTATTTTAATGAAAAATTACTTCACCATGTGACAATTTGCTCTTCTGAATATAATTTGGAGAACAAATAACTTCCAAACGGTCTGCCTAAACTTCCTAGACGGTATGCCTAAAATACTCATCTCTTCACTTAGAAATGGCAAAACACTCACAACAGCAATCTGCACCAGATTAAGTTCTTTGAGATACCCAGCCCTAATCATAATATCGTGTTGCACAAAAACCTGTACAACTTGCACGGCTATATGTCTATTATTACCTCTCTCTCTCTCTCTCTCTCTCTCTCTCTCTCTCTCTCTCTCTTTGTAACATAAAAAGGGCACGCTCACAAGATGGTCTACATCTCCAGTTAGGGCTAAATTAACCCATCGCGATTTGCATCATATGTAAAGTAGCCAAAATAAAATAGCCATATTTCGGTCAGTGCCTTTCTAGCATCAAATTTCGATGTCCAGCCCTGATTACAATACAGTCATCTTTAAAGTTCACAAAATAGTTCACAAGATATCAATATTTAAAATATATTGCCCAGCCCTACTTCAAAATCACTTAATGCATGTTTGAGTTGAATATCATAATAACTAATCATGGATAAATTTAATGCAAAGTTTGAAACACTGAATAATGCTATTACTGATTCAGGGTTTCTAAATTACACTAGCAAGAAAATAAATGTGCATACAGAGCCCCTGTGCTTGCAATCAAGGAAATTTGTCCACCACATTTAACCCACCCATGCAGTGAAACACACATGTAAACACTAATGGGTAGTGAGCACACATGCCCGGGATAGGTAGGCAGCCCTTTCTACAGCTGATGGCACTTCAGTCATGTCCTGCCAGATCATGCAATCAAACTGGCAACCTTCCAGTCACAAGGCTGCTGGTGTGCGACATACTGTGTAATACCCGTGTATGTTGGTGGGCTCTTGAACGGTTTACTTCAAATCAAAGCACTCTGGATGACTTCACTACAACCTACTTGAAATGTCTGTGGTTAGATGAAGTGTATGACTGTGTATAAACACCAGTCATAAACACCAGTTAATTCACCCCCAGACATCTAGAGACCACCCTGACTGGAGCGCGTTTTTACTTCTTGTTGTTCGTATTGTTTTATTTGGAAGGCTTTTATTTGAATGTGGCAAGATACATTCCATGTATGTGAATAATAGTAGGTTTACCAGTTTAGGTGCCCCATTTGAGGAGGGGGGGGGGGGGGAGGGAAATAGGGATGGGGGGGGGGGGGTGTAGGAGGGTTGCGAAATCTTCCCAGAACTTGTGCGCCATAGCCCACAGCCCCGATCAGCTATGCCAACACTAGCTTAAGTCAGTTAATGAAGTCTTTTCTGAGTCAGTCGAGCTCGGAGGTGATATGGTAAAATAAGTAGACTATGTTAAGGTCAGTTGTTCAGCTTTATAACCTGTTTGGTGCCTAATCCAGATCCAGAAAGTGGAACTCCGCTCCCGGATTTTGTTCCGGCTACCTGGGCGTCTCTGCTGCAGTGACCGTTGGCGAGAACCAAATCCCGGAACGGAGCTCCAGATTGCGGATCCGGATTGTGGCAAACTGTAAACATATGGTTAGACAGACTAGAACAGGCATACTAGTCCGACAACTTCCCAGTGAGTGAACTAAAGTTGGGTTTACTCGGTCACGACTTAACTGTAGTTATAAAAAGCTTCTGAAAGCCCAGGTTTCTCGTGCCTGGCCTTCACTTTACCGTTTTATCCGGAGAATGCACTGCTGAGAAGCCTTCTCGTTGTCCCAGTCGGTGCTCAGAGTGGGGTCCCAGGACGTGGCGTGAATCTGAGACAGGAGGCCAGCTCCGGCCAGACTCGGGGGAGCCCCGGTGACCCCCAAGCCGATGCTGGGCGGCAGAGAAGGGGGCACGGCCGCAGGCGTCGAGATGCTGGAGCTCACGGCATGGCTGAGCACGGCGACCCCGGCTCCGCTCTCCATCACCGCAGAGATGTTGTGCGCTACGCCGGGAGGAGACACCGCGGACAGGCCGGTCTCCGCGGCCGCGGCGGGAGGCGGTGAAGCCGGGTTAGCTCCGCTGGTCGAGTGCCCTGGCAGAGAATGACCTAAACTCGCTGACATCTGGGCTCCATTGCCCTGGTTCGTCCCGACCGCGCCGTTAGACCCCTCTCCAATGCTGTCCGCCATCGCCGTTCTCCGACACTGCCGCACAGACCCCGACAGCGGGTTCGGCTGACTCTCCCACCAGGCCCTTCTCGCGGTTTCTCTTCTCTTCTCAGGAAGCCGATCTCACTACTGGACGTTACAGATCAGCGGGACGGAGAGACTCAACTCCATCGTCCCCGGTTTCTTTCCCACCCCGAAACATAGCCACCGTGTTGGCGGTCTTCTTCGCCTGTGAGCAGCCGGGCCGAGCGGACGGGGTTTCAGCCAGACGCATGTGAAGTTAATATGTTACAAATGCCACCTTTCCGCCCCTACACACACACACACAGCGTCGTTCTCTCCTCCGCTCTGCTCGGTCTTTTCATTACCGTGTTATTTCTTTCAGCCACTTCCTTCTCATGTAAGAGAGGAAAAGCACATCGCCATCTATCGGTGCACTCCTAAAACGAAAGTCCCGTAAGTCCTTCGAGGCCTGCAACGTGCCAGTCATCTTAGAAAAACGTCTCGATCAGGGTTTCGCAACCCTTGTCCTAGAGGCACCCCTACCCCGCATCCTTTAAGAGCTTGGCCTGCTCCCACCACTCCCCATTCAACTAACCAGCTCAGAAACAAGCCCTGTGATATGAGATGTGTACAAGGAGAACGTCCACAAATACATGCAGGGCGGGGGTGCCTCCAGGACCAGGGTTGAGAAACAGGTCGGAGACCCCCAGTGTGCATGCAGAACTCTCTAGTGCAGCGGTACTCATCCTTTCCCACCTCCCAGACCAACTGTAACTAGAAAGCATTACAGCCCACCAGAAACAAAATTTTATGTAAAACTGTTCTGGCATTTTATTTTAAAAGCTGTCTCTGTATGTCCACAATCCATCGGCTTATGCCATGACATATGCCTTGATGTACTCTGGGTTGTACTTGCAGACGATTTTTGTGTTTTCTGAGTAACAGTGTTTCCATTCATTATTTAAGAAACTTCTCATTGTTAAAAGAACAGGATCCTTTAGGAACTTGGATGTTCTTTAATTTGAAACTGGAGGAACCTCTTAAGGTGCTTCAAGGAACCTGCAATATAAGTAAAGGCTTCCTTGTTTAAAAAGCTCCAGTAGTTTCTTAAAGACCTTTTATGTTTTAGTATACAGTCTGTGAATGCTGAGTCTAATCTGGTCTTTGTGTTTGTATTAATAAAACAGTTCCAAAGTTGAATTAATACTGAAGAAAAAAAAAAAATCACTATTATAGTAACCATTTATATGAGACACTCTGGACTTTTATCTATTTAGATTAGAAGTAACATTTCTCAGTTTTATAGTGTTTCATATTTTCTAACCTCTCAGTTCTAAACTCTCTTCAGAGCTATCTTAAAAAGAGACAATGGCTTTGTGTTGTTTGATATTCCACATTCCAATGTAAAAATGGCTTCACACCATGTAAAATTTTACCATAGGGGTACCAATCCTTGGCTCGTCCAAAAAATGATTTTATAAAATATTGGTTCTGTATTCAGTTTGTGAAGCTTTTTGAAATCACAAAAACAGAACTGTGTCCCTTTACATTAGTGTTACCTTCCGTTACCATGCTGAGAAAAACAGACCACCTTAATCTAAATACTCATGTTGACAACTCACTGATGCTTAAAACCATGACCACTATGACACTGAAAAGAAACTGCCAGACAGACAGTTATCCCAACCATTTATTCAGACAGACTGTCAGAATCGTAGTGAGATCTTACATAAAACTTCATGGGGAGAAAAAAAATATTACAGCAGAACATAAAAAGGTAGGATTCTCTAGTAGTTTGTTGGAATGGCAATGCCACGGCCTTGAGCTGCAACGTCAGATTTCTCTCCCAGGATGAGAGAGGTGACCAAGAAAAAAAAAAAATTGGGAAAAGGACAGGTGTCCGAATCACATGGCAAACAGGATAAGGAACGCCACCATCAGACAGAAGAGCCCCATGGCCTCAGACAGGGCAAAACCCAAAATGGCATAAGAGAAAAGCTGTTGCTTCAGGGAGGGATTCCTGTGAGGAAAATGACAGAAAGACAGTCAAGACAGACCATTTGATGGCATAATCAAAAGTTTCACACATCCAGGATGTTAACTTTAAAACCACAACATTGCATGAGTACAACTGACTGTACCAACTATGCTGTGACTAATGACTATGGAAGATTCTGAACTAGTATTTAAGTAGCTGCTCCCATTCATAAAAATGCAGGTTCCAAGTTTGTTTATTTATTTATATCTAGCAAATATTCTGACAAGACACAAGTAGCCTCTGCAATCTCACATTAAGTGAAACAAGTATATCTATCTATATACAGAACTGTATATAGAAAGATCTTGCAATTTTAAACATATTCTATACAGCACTGGTTTTCAAACTGGTTCTTGGAAACTCCCAGACAATCCAGATGTTTGTGCCAACATCTTGATTCATAGGGAAGGAAAAAAAAAAATAAAATAAGGATGGTCAATGGGTCCCTGAGGATCAGACAGAAATGCACTTTTGGTTAACTTGGACGTTAAAGTTAGATAAATCTGAAATGCACATTCGAACAAGTGTGAAATATCCTCTTCTGCTTCCTCAATATAATACCAAATTTGGACACCTGATTATTTATTACATACATAATTACATACATCAGTACACAAGGCTTGCACATTAATTTCACAGCACAATATGGTCATCTGCCTTAGCCAGATATCCACTCCTAAAAAAAAAAAGAAAAAAAAAGTACCTGGCATAGCCAATGATGAGACTGCCGAACACTGTTCCAATTCCAGCTCCTGATCCAGCCACCCCGACCGTGGCAGCACCAGCACCAATGAACTTGGCTGCTGTGTCGATGTCTCGGGACACAGCACTGGTCTGGAAGCTCCGGCTCACATTCAGGAGGGATGCTTCACTCACAGGCAACAGAGCTGCCTAAGTTGTTAAAAATAAATAAACAAATCAAATCAGTTGCAATTGTAACTCCAGCAACTCGGGCATTGTGAACTGTAGGGGTTGTCATTAGGCAAATTTCCACAAAACATGGATTGTGTACAAATAAACAAAACAAAATCTGTATTCTTCACAGGTAGAAATATTCAGTGTTTGAAAATAATGTACATTTCTTTACATCTTATGTGCTTCAATTAAAACTTCTAATCTTAAAGCTTACAGTGCTTTCCTCATCTGAAAGTTCTTACCAAGGTCTGGATCAAGGTTCAAGTGTGTTACATTGTATACATTTGGTTTGAAATGGTTCTACACTGTATTTTAGTGAGTGGCTTGCCTCTTGACAGATGCATTTTTCTCAAGATGCCAAATCAGTGTGGTGAATTTTGCTTCCATGCCAGAATCCAGCACAGCAGATAACCCTACGATTCCTTTAGTTTCTGTTTATTAGGATATAATGATAAAAGGTAGAAGACGAAGAGAAAGAATCATAAATATGGTCTGTTGTGCCAATACTGCTGAGTGACGCATGTGAAGTGGAATCAGATTTTAGCACAACACTGGTCTTTTTCACCTCCTATTGTTTGATTTGTTACGATAGCCTTGATAGACTTCTTGTAATTGGTCCAAAAGTCTGAGACCAATCAAAAGTGTGTTCTCACACTGTTCTGGTCCTTTGTTCGGTACTATGATCCATAGCACCTCTCAACCTGGAAGACGATTTCAATAATGGTATTAGAAAAAAAAAAAAAAAAAAAAAAAAAAAAAAGCAGGATACTGCAGTTAGTCAGCTATGAGAAGATTATTAAAATGTATTGAACCAAAGACCAACCACATTTAAAACAACCGGCTACAAGTATATAACTAACCCAAGAGACTGAAGCTCAAAGAAACCAAACGCCAATGATCTTAATTCAACACTAGATATGACATCTGACCTCTTTGCCTCCTGCTGTTTAATAAGGTACACCTACCTGCTCAGTTCTGGCTTCAGGTCTGTTGAAGGTGTACACTGACACAGGCCGGGCCAGGACCCTGGAGCCTCCACGGAGCTATGAATGAGAAAGTTTACAAACGTGCTCTGTTTTGCAAAAAAAATAATGAATTTGCCTCACTGACACCTAAATTAATGTTTGCCATATTATTGAGCAAATGCAGTTTAAAGCGACAGTGTCCAACAACTTGTCTATATTAATAACTGTCTGCCAGAAACAATACATACCACAGATGGTGAGGTGACAAACTTTGCACAGGCATACATGTCTGAAGCCTGGAAAGGTGGGAAAAAAAAGTCAATGAAAATCAGTTATTACATTCCAAAACTTGCCACAAATAATGAAAGACAACTGTTGTTAAGGGAGGAACAGTGTGGTAACCAAAGCTGCAAGCTTATTTGCATGAACTAATTCAGTGATTTGGCACAAGCAGGCAGTGTGTACTGATAACTGCAGGGGTCCACTCTGATTTAAACATGGCTACAAAACAAAGCCACAGTGTTCAGTAATAGGTAAGCAATGTATTCCAGTAAACGCAAGTGAGGGCATTAGACTATTCACCTTCGTTGACCTTCATTATAAAATTGGGATGACTTCTGAATGATATTCAGGCTTCTGCAATTGTGCTAAAGCATTAGACCTCGAAGCTGTGAATCATTGGTGCCTGACAAATTGATTTTCCTGCATGTGTGTCTTTAATGGAGCCATTTGCTAATTATGGCCCACTTCATTTACGACATGTGTCAATGAGCCCTGTTCTGTTTGGCTGCCCTGTATGGCACTTGAAACACTGCTCATAACTTGAACTTGAAAGAACGGCACAGGTAGACATTCGCAAACATTGATTTGGGACATCCAATAAAAATAAATAAATAAAATGTCAGTTTCACCTTCGTCTCAACTGGGAGTGAAATTGTTTATTTTGAAATATTAGAAGAGTTGCTATATTTACATTAAACTTAAAAAAGTGAGTGAAGTCCCGCCCCCATCATAAAGGCCCTGAAATGTCATGCCTCTCACTCCAGGAAGATATACAAACCTGGTAGTGTTTTGCACTGGGCCTAAAAGTTCCTCAAGAGAGAACAGCAAGTGACAAGAAAGATATTAGAGACCCGACCCTAGAGGAGACCGGGACCAGACCTTGGAGACAGACAGACAAGACTACACCCTATGGACTAAACCTTAGAGGAGACAGACTAGACCATGGATGGGCACTTCCGGTCCTAGAGGGCCAGATTCCCTCTCAGTTTTCTGGTTTCCTGCTCCAACACACCAGATTCAACTCACCTGTTAATTGCCAGCTTAGAAGGTCTGTTAAAGCAGGGAAATCAGCAAACTGTGCTGGACTCTGGCCCCTGTCGCCCACCTCTGGACTAGACCTGAGAGGAGACAGACTAGACCTGAGAGACTCCAGACAGACTAGACACTACATCTACAGGCCTGTCTGGCTAGTCTGATCCAATTAAGCGGTCACTGAAAGGCCGTGAAGTCGACGCGTAAAACAGTGTTGAGAAGTATTTAGTAAAGAATCTGAATCTTAAAAACAACTAGAAATATCCTCCTCACACCACTTAAACCGGTGCAACAAATGGCTGCGAGTGTGACCTGAAGACACAATGTAAATTAACCGCAACACTAACTATAATCCTCATCATCATCATTAACCATAATAGTCATAATGCAGTTTATAGAAGAGTTAGAAAACTGGGCTATTCTGAAAGAGTTCGGATGAAGACGCTCATCTCGGTGTGAAGGTCATCATAGATACTGATGTTTTCAGAACACGTCCAGAAATAAGACTAATCGGAGCAGGTGACCCGAACACACGCAGCGCCGGGTGTCCTTGAGCGGAGCAGCGCCGGGTCTCACAGCAGGCCCGGACAGCTTAACGACCATCACGACCGACACCGAACCGGCCGAATCAGTGGAGCCTTACTGTCCGAAATGCACATCAGACAGCTCTCCTACATCTGCTCGATGACTTCAGTGCGGCCCGCTGAAAGGCCGCCGCAGCCCTTCACCTCCTCCTTCACCTCCGTTTAGCAGCTGAACCGTAACGACTGATCTCAGACCTGTTAAACCGCCGGATCCAGAGCGCGCACAACTACTTCACTGTTGATCATGCAGCTCGTTTACATTACTTCACTCACCTACTCGAAATAGAAGGGCCCGGGGAACTGGGGACAAGCTTGGCGCTACAGTCAATGAGTACCGTGTAAAACTGTCACCTTGTCATTTATAAGCTTATGAACTCCGTCCTCAACAGACATTGGGCAGAAACGCACAATCCTCTCCCATGGTTGGCTGAGCCCGACGCCAATCGTGTAGCTGTAACCTATGAGAGAGCAGAGAAGAGATTCTCCACGCGCTGATTGGCTAAATTCTTCCATAAGGCGGGACCTTTCCAAAATTCCATTCTGATTGGATGCTGTTGCCGGGAAAGTTCAGAAGCGCATCCCGTGTCCCCTATGTCTATAGGTTGGCCTGAAGGAAGTCCTGCCTAAAAGGAAGAAGAAGGGGAAAATGGCGATTGCATGCAATACACAGTTTATTGCTCTAGATGGAGACATTCAACCGAGGCCTACATTTTAATCTGCTGCCACTTTCTTAAACCAAGAGGATTTTTTGCTTGAAAAGGCTTATTATGTCTAAGAAAATGGTAGACTTTATTCATATTCAACATTTTTATCTTTCTCATTGGCCATCTACCTGCTCTGTACACTGTGTAAATAATTCTGTATGAACAGACCAATAGGAATGTTTTAAAGTGACTGTTAATTATTCTTATAGAACATTTACTTCCATTTAAAGTGAAGACTATTTTTCCCTCTCCTCTATGTCGCTTGGAGAGCTTAAGTCGAGATCGACTTTAGCTAGCAGAAGTCCACCTAGTCAGTTTGCCCCAGGCAATGGGCAATGATTGGCTGCCCTTCATCTTTGATTGCAAAATTGAAATGACAGAATGCCGGGGTTCACTCAGACCTGTTAAACTGCCAGATCCAAAACATGCACAATTACTGTACTGTTGAACATGCAGCTCATTTACATTGGTTCACTCTCCTACTTGATATAGAAGGGCCCAGGGGACAAGCTTGGCACAACAGTCAAACAATAAGTGTGAAACTGTCCAGGGGAACATAATTAAAGTGTTCATCTTTACTCTGCATATGCTTCCTGCTGCTACTGCAAAGATGGCATAATTTTGCAAAAACAATAGCTAGCTAGCTAAGTTAAAAATGCATCTACTTTGAGAAAGGCCTTCTCATAGTACAGTGAGTTTAGATGGAAGAATTCAAATGCAAATTTTCCCATTTTTAGAAAAAAAAATAAAAATATATATATAAAGCAAAACTAAACCTTTAACTTTTCAACTGTTTTTGCCTTTTATTTCTGACAATGAAAACATGAGAATTGAGGCCTGATTTGTGATTTAATGTGCTATTTTTGACCCTATATAGACTACTGCCTCACCCTGAGGATGGGCCTGTGGACCACTAGAGAGTGCTTCATGGCCCACTGGTGGTCCCCCACCCACATGTTGAGAAACCCTGCCATAAGACTATTACTGCATTCTACTACACTAAATAGGGTATAATAACTGCACCACATTAACAATTATTATTATAGAACATAAAATATAAAAATGTGTGGTTTGGGACACAGTCTATGTATATCTTCTTCACTTCATATACCTGCATCCAATTCACAATGATATATTTTTGTACAACAGCTTGCTTAGACATACAGTAACATACATACCAGAGTTATTGTGTAAATTATAAAAATGCTCGAAGATTATTCTGGACATTAACAGTATTGAGAAGTTTAATTTATTAAAATGAATATTAATTATTTATTTGATAAAAATATTAAATATATGTTTTTCCTTTTTACCAAACAGGTTGCATCATGATTGTGTAATCTGTGTGAATTTCATTTAGAACTACTAAAAGGTTTGAAGCATCTAATAGCAGTAAATATCAGCTCTTATTTCTAATGATCTACATAAGAAGATAAGATAAGATAAGATAAGATAAGATAAGATAAGATAAGATAAGATAAGATAAGATACAATAATCTTTTATTAGTGTCATAGTGGGGAAATTCACATTGTTATGGCAACAAAAGGATAGTACATGAAATTGATCAATTATAGTATACTATACTACAGTATAGTAGCTACAATATTAACATTACAAATAATAAGCAAGTCAAAAATATATGCAGATAAATTACAATTTCCATTCTTATCGTATTACATGGTTTGAAGCAGTGTTGCATTACGTCATCAGTTAGTTGCATGATCCCTGTTTTATGAAGAACCAGTCTGTCCTGTAGTGGTGTATTCATGTGCTGCTTGTGTTGTGTGGCACATCCTTGACACACTTTTCATATTATGTACATGCATGCCTATGAACTCTCCCTCTCATTATAAGTGTCTGTTGCTGTCAGGATTTTCCATGCTGCTCTTTGGCTTCATCATTCTCTATATCATTTTAACTACCTGTCCAAAGACTGACCTTTCTCAGCCTGGATAAATCATCTCATAATCCTTCCCTTTTGTGCTTCTGTTCCAGTTTAAATGTTCCCAAAAAACCCAAAACACAGAAGCAGCTTTTCTGCATGGACTGGTGACCCCAAAACTGCTACACATAAGGACTGAATATACAGGCTTCATTTTTAATAAAGAGTTCAAGAAATTGATAAAATAGCTACAACGCAGCCACACATACACTGTATATAATTAGCATTAACATTACAATAAAAACCTTTCAAAGACCTACATAGATAATATTGGTTATCAAATAAATTGTTTAAAGAGTGCTTAAAGCAATAGTTTGACCAAAAAGAAAACTACACATTTCCACTTGGGATAGACATGTTTAGTGTCCCAAGAGCAAAGCTAAAATGCAACACATAGCAGACTGTTATAACCACTAACATAGTGTAATTTTCTTACTAGTTACTGGGTAATTTTGCTTATTTGGGTTTTGAAAATGTTGTCTTACTGTTATCTACAAAAATGAATCAAAAATTATTTGACACATCCTTAAGCATGACCATTCTTTTGTCCATTTTTATAGACTTTAGTGACATGTCACCTCATAAACAAGTCTGTGTTACATGACAACATATATGATGGCAAATTTAGACATGGAGTTACAATATGTTGACAGGCATGATGGCAGCAGTGACCTTGCATTACTTGTTAAATATTTAGTGAGTATTTAATTATTTAATTATATTTAATATCCTTTGAATATACTGGTGGTGTACACTTAATTGTGTGCATCTGCTTAAGTCTCACAATGCATTCTTGGATGCACCGTATAAAGAGGCTGTGCTTCTCACTGTGAACATACCTTTGGAAATTAATGAACAGGACATAATGTAGGCTACCTGTCACAGACTTTGATACAAAACAAGTTAGAACACATCATTCAAGTAAATGTCTTTTTACTCACACAGACTGGACAAATAAACATGATTTATCCTTACTGGGCCAGGTTATGCTTTGAAGTCATTAGATACAGTTAACCATTCATCAAAGGTGTCCAGCTAGCAGTGAACTGCTTTAGCTCCCATGTGGCCCTAAAGAGAATAGAAATGGGACTGCAAAGATCCCTACCTTAGCAATGAGGCACTGCTTCCCTACATGATGAAATGTGTGATAGTGTAATACTTCTCTTGTGGGCTCTGTGGCTACATTTATTTTTAATGATGATGTAGTTATTAAAAAGGGGCATATGATTTGAATATGACGTCTAATCGCTACATCTGTGTGTGTATATATATATATATATATATATATATATATATATATATATATGAGATGCTTTCTTTTATTTTAATGCTGAATTGAAGCTCTTTAGAGTTATGCATTGCATCTCTCTCTCTCTCTCTCTCTCTCTCTCTCTCTCTCTCTCTCTCTCTCTCTCTCTTTCTCTCCAGGAGGTGGATTTGATAAGTTTTACAGTTGACAGGGGCAATAAATTACAAAGCTTTAAAGAGCTGAAACAGGCAAGATTCTCTCTCAGCTGGAATAGGGGCCAGTAGGCTAATGCACCAAATTTTACTCATCCATACATAACCAAAAAAGTGTTCAAGCCTTCAGAAAACAAGCATGTTATTGGTAGTAGTCATGGATTGATGTTTTAAGTTGAATGACTAACATTAAATGACTAGCAATCACATTTAGTACTAGATGCTCTTATATTATTTCATGATCTTGTACTTCAAGTATTTAAGTAAAGCTGTCCATTAGAAATTAAAATTTCTCTGTAAATGTGTTCAAGGAAAAATATTAGTACCTTTGTTTTGTGAAGGCTTGAAGGGTTCTTCATGCTCAAACATTTCACAGAAAGTCTCTGCAGGGATCCTATAGTTGTTCTCTGGGATAGCTCTGAAGATCTCTTCTTGGTAGCTATTTTTTAAGTTGTCTTAGCAATGCAAAGTTGGTCTGAATTACCTTTCTTAATGCAGCATAGCATTTTATCATCTTACAGCAATTCCATCCATCCTAGAAGTAACAGTAGAACTGATGGCTTGTGGTTGTGAAGAAAAACAATATCTTGCTCTTACTGATGGAAAATGGTGGTTTGTTAGTGATCGAACATGACCTGGAATACAGAGGCAGCTGTCAAAAGAAAACTGTTTACTCCTGTCTGAAGCTGGTCTCTTTAGCCCAGCAGTTAAATGAGTCACCACCCTGGAAGGCTAATAAGAAACATGATATCTGTGGATTGGTTTGGACCTTCTTCTCCTTCAGCTCAGTGGAATCAGAAATGTACAGTCAGCACAAGCTGTTAGTTATTCTAACACTTTCAAGAATTAGCACATATACACCTCTGAACCCTCAAACACTATTAAACTCATATTTTGGAAAGGTGGCAGTCTAATTTTTTTCACTGTCCAAGCACTATATAGTATAATAGCATTTATATTTATATTTATGCCCTTATCCAGAACGACATACAAGGTTACTCATATTACAGAGGTGGGACAGAGTAATGCTAGGTGTCTTACCCAGTGACTCTTATTGATGTAGCACAGCATAGTTACCCAGACAAGGAATCAAACCCTAATCTCCCTCAAACCACAAATCCCACTCGCTGTTGTGCCACACAATAGCTTTGCACTTTATTAACCATCTGAAATCTTTGCAACTTTAAAAGTTAAGGATCATAAATTGTTCTTGGCCTGATTGCAGTTATATGGAAAGTCATTTATTAGTATAATGTGCATTATCTTTGCATTATATACAGGCTGTATAAGCTTCAACCATGTTTTTCACACTTGCACATAATTTCCAAAAAATAAAATGGTAAAGTGTCATCTTTTGAAGCTTCAGGAACCAAATATCTCTCTGGCGTTAAATAATGGAATTCTCTTCATTTAAGGCCTCCCCAGATTGAACAGGTAAGGCATTTCTTTATTTATTTAATACATATATACAGAAATAAACCCCTTTTAAACATGTATAATCTCAATGTTGTGTTTTCTTCCTTCTATTTAATAATGAATGTATGAGGCTGGTTATTTGTTGTCTTATTTCGCCAGGACATTTGGGGAGTGCAAATGTCATGCCACAGGGTCAAAGGGCATTTTTTTCATAAATCACACCTGGCGTATGGAATGCACAGATGGGCTGCATCTCATTCAAATAGAAGACTATCCCCTTCCTTTGCTCTGTTCCCTCAAGGGAGCTTTTTCAGGATGTAATGATTATGTTCTGATGGGGTTCCAGCAAATATGGCTGTCACATGCAAGGGCAGATTTAAAAAGAGGTCATTTTGAAATGAAAACCCACTGTCATGCTGTGCTTGTATGTTCAAATATGAGCTATTGTAATGGAATAGTCATAAATGGCCTCCAAAGAAATTTTAATTTAAATGTAGTAGAATGTGAAATCAGAAGCCAGACTTGTTTAATGTACATCTTGTGCTACTATTTATGCTTGATATTTCAAATATTGTCTTTGAAATTGCTGTGCAGGTACCTGAATACGATTTAAATGTTATAGTTACCCCTTAACAAGCCCCTGAAAACATTCAAAGCATTTGCATCCTTTTCTATCTAACTGCTCTGAATGTTTATATATTTAGGAATAATATTGCCTATAATTAAGAAAATGGAAATTAGAAGATGATTGTAAACAACACAAACCACACCAAATACACAACAATAATAATAATAATAATCATCATCATCATCATCATCATCATCATCATCATCATCATCATCATCATCATCATCATCATCATCATAATATACAATCATATATTATACAATATTATTAACAATACAATATTAATAACTGCTAGAGGTATATTTAATTAATCTTAATCTTGTCTTAAATTCTAATAATCTTAATATTTATTATTTAGTAACTACTGTAAATTATTTAGCAACCATTATATTGCTAAGATGTAAATTATTCAAGGAACTGAAGGGGGAGGGGACTCACTTTCAGGCCCTTAGAATTTAAGGGGTTAATTATATATGAACAAAAGTAACTATAAAAGTTTTAAATTATGTCTGCAATTTGTATAACCTCTTCTGAGTATACTTTCATATTCCTGCGTCCATATTCCTTAACAAATGGTAAAATGTGTTTATGCTTGATCTGTTTGACATGAATGGTAATGTGAATTACACAGTTTTCCAGCAAAAGAGGAACCAGACTGGACCTTGTAAATTTCCTTCAGTTGCCTGTGTCAAAGGGTCTTTGCAAGTGGGGCGAAGTCGCCAATAAATTGCATAATGGGGACTCAAAAGACAAGGAGGTTGGTGGGCTTTTAGTGTTGTGTGTGAGTGAATGTGTGGTTGGGGGGGAGCAGGTGTCAGTTACAGTCTCTTGCCTTCTGTTGATTGTACAATTTCCAAAAAGAGGCCTTTTCAAAGAATCTTTTTGGTCCAATTAAATGTTTCAAATAGGGAATCAAAGATTTCTATCAACTGTGTACCTCAGCAAACATATCTGAGGTCAGTGTTTTAATACTTTTTAACTAATGATGGAACTAATTTATGGTTGGAGGTTTTTGTCAGTACACACAGTCCTTTTCAAAATTGTACATCATTATATGAGTGACTAACCACTATTAGGGGAATTTCATAAAACTAAGCTAATATGGAATTGGAATTCATGGCATTTGCATGGCAGCATTTCACACAGTGTATATTGTTTTGATAAAAGTTTAAACATGTTGCTTAAATAAGGATCAGGTGTCCATTGCTTTAAATAGGTAAATTTTAATATTGTTGTCATGTCTGCAAGCAGATAAGAGATGGATATTTAGTCTTATTCATAATTATTTAAAAATTTCAAGGCCGTCCTTATGCATAAACAAAAAACCCTTCTCACCACCTGTCATTAACCCAGGTTATCGATGTTTAGATGTGACTAATTAAAGGCCAGAGGTGATAAATGTTACAGCTAATTATCACTAGTTAATATGCTGAATGCTTTAAGATGGGTGTGGGTTGCTGGGTTCAGAAAATTAGCATGCAGACCAGCTGCTCATTTCTTGAGAAGGAGACAAATGGTAGGGGGGTCTTAGTTATAGCTCTCCATAAATAAGGCTCATTCCACTGATTTTGATGAGATAAAGGGATGGCTAATTGGAGATGTAATGTCAAGCCATTACCTTAAACCATACATGTACATATGAGAATTAGTGAGACCTGTTAGTGATTGTATCACTAGCAACCACAGGATGTCATGCATTCATGTTTTCCATGAAATTGTTGTCTGGAAGTGTATACCGGTGTTTATGCTTTAGTCTGCAGCCTCTTCAGCATTCAACAGATTTGCAGCAGCTTCAAGAAGAGCAATCAATGAATGGATACAATGCTGCCTACCCCCTTTGTCACCAACCTCCCACAAAGTCTCCACTCCAAACTCATCAGCCCCCCACACCGCCACCTCCTCAGTGTCAGTTTTGTGAGCTAGTGTCTACTCGAGGAGCTGCTGCTTTTTAATAGGCTGGAAAGGATGTGTGGAGTGTGAGCAGTCAGTCAGTCACAGTGTTATTACACTCCTGGGTTACACACCGCCTGCTCAGCCCAGTGCTGAGGCCGGCAAAGATGGATGGCTCGCTGGAGCTGCAATTAATAATGTTTTTACAAGAGCAATGGAGGCACACAGAAGCAGAGGACAGATCAGGCGTTGTATTGAAATGTGCAGGTGAATTGATTGGCCCATCGGATTTCCCGTAGAAATCATTTGGATTAATTGAAAGCATGGGGAGGAGAGTGAGCGAGAGAAGGAGGAGGGGAAAGGGGAACACTGTGATTTATAGGCGCTGTTCACAGAGGAAGAGAAAATGGCCGCCTTACAGCTGGAGACACGAGGAGGCGGGCTCACTCTGAATGTCATTCACCCATACATATTGCCCATACAGTTAGTATTGACAGATAGACACATTCATGGCCATGGGGGTGGGGGGAGGCATTGGTTCAAAATAAGTCACCCATAATGGCTGTTATGGAAGGAATAATATAGGCACCACTATCAAAATAAGGTTTTAGGCTTTATTGTGTTATCTTTGGTAAGTGGTTAAACCAAACTGTCACGTAAAATATCAATGAATTGGAGAACGATGCGGTGATGAACTGGTGCAAAACTAGAAAGGTTTTGTAAGGTAAATTTGTGTCAGGGCAGCCAAATATCAAAAAGACATTTACAGAAAAACAAGTGAATAGGTCTACTTCTATAGCTTATATAGAAGATTATAAGGAGGTCACTTATCAGTATGCAAATTTGACAGGTAAGATGCTGGACTGAATCACTGTATTTCACAAAATTTCATGTTATGCCCACAAACCTGAATGTAATTTATTGGTATTTTATATTATACATGAACACAACATAACAAGTATTTGTGAAGTGAAAAGAATATGATACAGTTTTCAAAATGTTTAATAAATAAAAATAAATTTAAAAAATCTGTGTGTTGTGATCAATTGCCTTTATAAGTCACCTAATTGGAGTCCACTTCTGTGTAATTTATTGTCAGTACAAACAGCATCATGAAAACCAAGGAACACACCACACAGGTCAGGTATAAAGTTGTGGTGAAGTGTAAAGTGGGTTAGGTTATTAAAAAATATCCCAAGCTTTGAACATCTAATGGAGTTCAATCCATCATGGCCACAAAAAGACATTTTTTTAAAGCTAGCCATAAGCAGTCCCATTTGCATCTTGCCACAAGCTATGTAGTGGACACAAACATGTGGAAGAAGCTGCCCTGAGGCCAAAGTTGATTAAAAAGTACGAAATGCTATGTGTGGCAGAAAACTAATACAGCACATCACCCTGAACATGTCATCCCACTGTGAAACATGGTGGTGGCAGCATCATTCTGTGGAAATGTTTTTCTTTAGCAGGGACAGGGAAGAGTTGATGGGAACATAGATGGAACTAAATACAGGGCATTCCTGGAGGAAAACCTGTTAGAGGCCAGTATTAATCTATGGTAGGGGTAGTCAGTCCTGGTCCTGGAGTGTCAGACTTTTATACAGTTTTGTCTTTACGTGCTAAAGCACACCTGATTCAGCTTAACTGTTTATTTTCAGGTTTAGTAGGCCAGTTAGAGCAGGGGAATCAGCAAACTGTGCAGGAATCAGGCACTCCAGAACCTGAAATTACCTTTCCCGATATATGAAATATGCTTACCAAATGTGAAAAGTTCATATTCAATTGTGAAAGAAATGAATATAAATAAAACAAAAGGTAATGTTTTGTTAATCAAAAGTTTACAAAACATTCAATTCATGCTTGTTTGTTGGTTTGTTTGTTTTTGAGTTGTTATGGTCCAATATTGAACCATTATCTTTCCTGCCATATCATTAAAGAACCATTTTAAGAGTATGTCTTATTTGAAAATTAATGCAGTAATGTTTGTGAGATTAAGTATGAAGTGTGAGGTGTCCACTGCAGTTTATGAGATCTACACCTCTGGGGCAAACTAATAGCATGTCTAAGTTTCTGATGCAACTGAATATCCTACCAGAAAGTCAAGTATTTTGGCCAAGTGTGTGATTTAAAACTTGCAAGAGATTTACAGAAATCTGTAAATAATTTACAATGATCTTTTACAGATGCCACTTGTTTTTGTAGCAATTATACCTTAGGGTAACCTCAATATCTGTCTGACCATTTCCACAAATGGCCTCAACTCTTTATACTGCAAGGAAACATATGTGAGTCCTCACTACCTCACAACATTTTAGTTTCATAGTAGTTACTTATAATTCATTGTAGATACTGATTATATATTAAGACCATTCACTTAATAACAAGCCTTCTAAACATAGCTTTAATTGGCTATGCTGTCTTCAAAATGTGAAGGAAACAAATTTACTCAACACTGCCTCCTATGGTGTCTAGAGGATTAAGAGGATAAGATATTTGGCATCTATAATTGCTATGGTGCACCAGTGCTTTTAGGGCAAAAGTGTCTCTCCCAGATAGCTGCACTGATATTAGATGTTGGGGCAATTATTACTGTTTCATCTTGCTAACCATTATTGTCCATATCTTAAATTTCCAGTGGTCCATTTACTTCCTAAAGTTTTCTCTGATTCCAAGAGAATAGTGGACCACTGTTAGAAGACCGATGGCAAAGCTAGTGGCCCACTGGTCCAATTTATTTTCTTTTGAAACAATTTTATAGCAAACATAGTAATTATTAATTTTCTCTCAGTTGTTTGTAATGTTTGTCTATTTTTTCTCAAACAAAGTCTCATATATCATGCATGTATGTAAAATTTGTATGAGAAAATGAGAAACTAGTTAGATCTTGTAGGCATGACAACCCTGCTGAATAATCCAGCTGAAGACCAGTTTTTCCTGGTAATTGGTTTCAGATGGTCTAAGATGGTATTTGATGGATAAAGTGGTGAAAAACTGGTCAACCAGACAAAAACATATACTAGGGTCCTAGATGGCTAACAAGCTTTTGAGCAGCATAGTTGCATTTGATTTTGATCATGTTTGGTCATGCTGATCCTGACCATCCAGCATGGTCTTGCTGGTTTTGCTCATCCAGTTTTCTCATGCTGATTATTCATCTTGGTTAAGTTGATCATGCTCATAGACTAGCTAAACCAACCTCAATAAAAAAATAAGCTCAAATATAACATAGGCTGATCAACCATTTGGCTGGCCAGGCGTTTTTTTCCCCCCCGGAAGTAAATTATCTGGGTATCCTGAAAGTGGACCAGCAGTGGCAAACAATTGGTTTTTAATCGAGCAGACTGATATATGGTGGGTTGTATGATATGTAATGAGATTTAATTACTTATTATATTGCATTAGTCTTTTGGTCACACAAGACTATTATTTCTGACATAATTTTTTTGTAATTAGAACAATTGCATTGTGTACTTTTAGAATTAATATCTACAAATGGCATTTGATGTGAGAACACTCAGAAGTGCTGCACAAAATTTTAGATCAGGTTTAAAATGCATCTACAGTATATGAGATTTGATTTTTCATGAACTTACAGTATTAGAGATGAGAATGATTAACTTCAAGTAAAAGGATTGGATTTGAACTCTTGTTTGTTGTCAAAGTAATTTAAGGTGTCATGTACAACACTCAGTGAACCCCCTATAAGCAAACAAGAAGTGTAGCCAAGAGTTAACAGTGGTTAAGACAGCAGTCTTTAGGCCTAAATCTAATGATATGCACATTTGATACGGTTAAGTCTCAAGTGTGGATAATGACAGAGGTCGTGTAACTAAAGTCTTTGTCAAGTCAAAGTTTGGTCTTCTTTCAAACCTTTGGGGACTCTGAATCATCCGTAGCAAAGACAACATCTAGTGGAGCTCTACTGGCACTGGAAAATATTGACGTCTTGATACAGTGGTACGGCATGTAGCTTTTGAATATGTGATGAAGCCAAATTTATGATGTAAGAAGACTAAATGATGCATTTCTGTTCTTTGTGGTAAGGATGACAAAAGGTTATCCCAAAAGGTTGTACTGAAATGTTTTGTGTTTCCTTGGAGAAATACAAATGTGATTTTGTAATGAAAAAGTCTACTGTATTATGATTTGTGTAATCTCTCTTTTCTTCTCTCATGGAAGAAGAACAGAAGGATTGCACCAGCCAGCCAAAAACTGATTCTGATAAAGCCCTGTACATCATAAACTGCAAGGTTTATGCACTTAAACAACGGCAAAGAATGACTAATGCTTATTTTCTGTTCTTTCATAAAACAGGCCGTTCCTCACATTATTGTGACAGAATCCACAGCCTTGTGAGATACGTGAGTTAAAGGATAAACCACTATGGCACCAGTCATGTCATAAAATGTGTTTTAACAACTCTGTTTGATATCATAGATAAGCCTCCGTGGGGATCCTATTTATTGGCTTTAATAGTGCTCTTAACACTGTCAGCATTGTCAGTCATGTATGACAAATGCAAAGAAATACTTGCATTTAGGTGCATTTAGGTCATGTTTTTTGTTTAGCTACCTTTACTGTGACCTAAGCAATTCAGAAGTTTTCCCAAAGCACATTTTGAAAATTGAAATGGACAGTGTCATGACTTTTTTGTGGTAACTTTAGAAAAACACACACACAAGACCTTATGGAATCCTACATATAGAACACGAAGAGAAAATTGTAGACATAAGTAATGTAATTTACATATAAAAAATTATATTGCTGCATCATAAAGCAGAACTTTTCTATGTAGACCAAATTGCTTGAATTTTAGCATGGTTTCCTTATCGTCTTACCATATAATAAATGCTAGAGGGAAATGAAAAGTGCAATAAATACTGTAATCCTATACAGTAGACTCTGTAGACTACATCTTGCCAGATGCATAACAACCCAATGTAAGATGTGCCAAAACATACAATAAACACCTTATATTCATCTTGGGACAGTTGAATATGCTCCAAGTGGTGTCCATGGTGAGCACTACTGAAGGTGTCTGCACCTGGACCTCTGCCAGAGGGAGAGCAGGAGAGTGAACAGTTTGTCAAACCAAATCACTGGATACAGGAAGCTCCAGTAGGAAAAAAAGGACCAGGGAGAGACCATGGAGTGGGAATTTGCCTCCAACCAACAAACCTCAAATCTGTCTATAGTAGCTTAAAAAAACTTATAGACAGTTAATTGGTCTTGTTCATGCTAATGCTGATTCCTCCACCCTGAGAGCTGGGGAATGAGGGAGGTCACAAGCAGAGGGTGGTTGGGGTCTCAAGCCTGGAGGCAGACATGGGTTATGGGCAGCTGCATGCATGTAAAGACAGTGGGCGACGATGTGGCAGGCAGGAGCGTGCCTCTCCGGTTACAGTACCTGTCTATAAAAAACGCTCCCACGTCAAGCATCCTTCTCTCCTGACCCCCCAGGGTCGCTAGAATCGCACGAATGATGAAAGCTGCATCTGGGGTTGCAGTCCCACAAACCTGCTTTGTTTATTAGTCCACTTTTGATGTCTGCACCCAGTTAAGGGCTCACTTGCCTAAATAATACTGAGCAGCTAAGGGGTGGCATATGGGGATTCGCCTTGGGAGGCACTGGCCTAAGAAGGCACAGAAATCCTATGTAGCAAGATGGACATCTTTTATTAGTGTATATTGTAATGTATTAAGAGTACAACACACTAGCTTCCCAAATTCTGTGATGTACTGCTTAGATTGTAGAGAGGATACATCCCATCTAAAAACCAGTGGATTATCAGTATGTCTGTTACAAGTTATATGATAGTTAGGGCTTTCTAATCACTGGCGTCTGTCTCATAGGGGTTAAGAGCATCTCTTGGCACCCACTGAATAGCAGCTCCCTGTTAAAATATCTGACATTCCCCATGACATTCAGGGACTGTTGAAGGACTCAGAGCAAGTGAAGTTAAAGCCCAGGCTCTTATGTAGCTCCAGCGAAGGCTGTTTATTGCGGATTTCTTTACTGCACTGTGTGGCGCACACCTTTTTTTACTGCACAGAGAGCGGGCTTAACAGTTGGGGAACGAGTAATAAGCGCCATGTGAACGATGCAGGTCCATCTGAATGAGCTCCCTCTGATGCTGTTTACAAGAGCCAGGCCTTTTTAAGAGTCTCTTCCCCAACCAAGGAAAGTCAAATTGCCCTCTGCTTAATTATTGTCAGGGTGTATGATTTTTACAGGGCCCTGATCACAATGTGATACACTCTACAATTTTATGTTGGTTGGGTTTCTTTTCCTTTTTTTTCTGTCTTTATTTCTTCTTTTTTCATTTTGTAAAATGTCTTTATTCTTTGGAGGCTGATTTGTTTATTCCTGTGCTGAGTTGACATTCTTATTCACCCATCCCCACCAAGAAAAGAAAGATGCCCTTTACTCACACATGCAGTCTTTTGTTTGTATATTTACGATATCTGTTTGTTTATTTAGTCATTATTTTCAATAAATGTCTCCTAATACTATGAGCAGACATTTAATGCTTGAGAAAGGAGGTGGGTCTGGGCTTTTATGAAGGCCTTATCAGGTCACCCAGAAACACATCGAGTACTCTGTTCTGAATTCTAGTTTGAAGTCTGCTTTGTTTTGGAAAGCTGTGTTGTAGCAGTTCTGCATGTAGAAATGTGTTAGTTTGACCAGTAGGTGGCATGAGAGACAGAACTTTTTCTGCAGGTTTCATTTTAGTGTAACATAACATTATTTAAGGGAATTTTCATTTCTGGATAGCGAATCACTGGATGTCTGAAGGTGATTAACATTCACTTTTGCTTTTGGCCAGTCTCCAGTGTCTGTATCTACTTCCAGAACTCAATAATTGACTATTTCTCTTGGAGCAGGCAACAGTATAGTTTGATTTTACTCTTATCTAAGCCAGTAGTACCAATTGAATAGTTATATATAAATTATTGTGTATGTTATTGTATGTTGGTGTTGTCATGCAAAAACAATTTCCTAATTGGTCAGTTAATAGAAAAAGCCAGCTTAACTCAATTTCATAATTTAGTAAATTTGGAGCATTTCTATTGGTCCTAAATAATGACACAGTAACTAATAACAATGTCAAAAAAGTAAAAAAAAATGTGGAGATACAAGGGTACTGACAATATACATTAGGAATTTCAACATTTTAATTATAATACCTTTGCAGTGTTCAATTATTTATTTTTTTTATTTTTTTCATTTTGTTTGTTTGTTTGTTTGTTTGTTTAGAACATTCGTTTGGTAAGTTACATACTCATTTATAGAGTTGAGGGCATGTATCTGTCCATATCTTTCAGATGAGCAACCTCTTGAGCAACCTCCCTAACTGCAAATATGAGAGTGGTGAGTATCCTGTAATTAACAGCGAGCCACAGTGAGACAATTATCTGTCCACTGAATGTCGTAAAGGTTTATGCTGTGCAATCAATAAATACAGTTATATGGTCACATTTATAATGTATTCATGCTCTTTTAATAATATACTTCTACTAATAATCTAATAGAGAACGGTGTATTTCATTTTATTTGGTGAGAAACTTTGCAGTCATTCAGAATAGAAAAGAGTTGGCCTTTCATACTGAATCACTTTAAATCCAAGGGAATGGTTTATTACCCTGTACTAAATTCATAGAAGAACCTGAGACTCTTGGTCTCAGAGAAACATGTTTTCAAATTGTAACAGCAGGTCCATGCTATTGTTTGCAAGGAGTAAAATCAAGTTTGTGTTATGATGTTGAAAGAAGGCTCTTTCCAGCTATTTAGGCATATAGAGGTGCTGAATAAATGTCAGACCATGCAATGAAGATAATGTAAGGTGTACAACAAAACCCTTACAATGTGCCACTAATGTCTATATATAAAAGGCTATGTGTCTTGGCAGTAAATGATGAATTATTATTATTATTATTATTATTATTATTATTATTATTATTATTATTATTATTATTATTAATCTTATTATTATTATTATTATTATTATTATCATCACTGTCACTGTCAAAAAAATTGAAGGAAAACAAAAGCTGTTATTCCAGTCACATTAGAGCATTTATGATGATCCATTCATCATGTACAGATCAACTGCCAGATTCAAATTATGCCAAAAGCTGAAATAATGGCAAAAATAGACACAAGTGTTTTTTGTATATTCCATTAATCCTAACATGTACATTTATGGCATTTAGCTAACTTTTATCCAGAGTGATTCACAAGGTTACTTATTTTACAGAGGTGGGCCAGAGTAGAGTTAGGAGTCTTGCCCAAGGACTCTTATTGGTGTAGCAGAGTATAGTTTCCCAGACTGGGAATCAAACCCCAGTGTCCCTATGGTGTGGTGGGTCGCTGGTGGTGTTATCTGTTGCACTGCATGAACCACAAATACAGAAATTCTCATTTCTCATTTCAGGTGGTGAAGAACATCTCTGGTATTTCCACATTTTACTAGATGTTCCATCAGAACAGAATTCCTATGATTTCTTCTGGCAGTATAATGCTGTCTACTGCAGTGCTTTTTTATGGTCAGTGTTATTAATGTGTGTACTGGTTGACCAGTGTTCTTCAAATAAATTTTCAATCGGCTTTATTATGATAAATTGTTGATTCTGCTATTATAACGTGAAATTACCCACAGTTAATAATTTCACTTAATGCTTATTTCTTTATTTAAACTTTTTTTCTATGTACAAACAGGAATAGTACACAGGAGCCTCTAAGACCCTGGGCAGACTTTCTGTCTGTGGAGTCCAATAAAAGTGTGGCATGTCTCATTGGCAGGCTGTGTGCGCAGACTGACTGTTCTGTATTCAGAGCCAGTGGTGTGTTTAACTTGCTGTCTCCTCCACACATCAGGTCCCCTGCCATTTCACAGCATATGCCGATAACATGGAAACTCCTGCATTTTAACACACACAGGCCACCACAGTACAAAACCACAGAACACCCTCTGCATTCTGAATGACAAGTAGCCCACAGGCAAACACATACATACAATCCAGTCTATAAGTGTTTGAACATATTTTACTGATCAAAAGTTATAGGACAAGCTACCAATCACAGATATGTGTATTTTAAATGCTTAAATTTAAATCCTTTGCACACAAGGACTGCCTGAAGCCTGAAACCCATGTTCATCACCAAATGCTGATTTTCCTCACTTGCCAGTCCTTTACTGCAGTTTTACTTCAGTTGAAGCTGGATTGAATGTCTTTTTCAGATGATTGACTGTGTCATGATATAGTTTGGAAAGCAAGTTCAATGTATAGCTCCATATTTTTCATCATGGACATCACTTCCCCTGGCGCCATGGATAGGGCTGCCAAACACTGGGAACATGTGATCACTGTGTGAATAGTGTATTAATACAATAGTGTGTATGTTTGTGTTTCACTGCATGGATTGATAAAATGCAGAGGACAAATCCTCTTGGGTGCAAACCCAGTGGGTCTATATGCTTGTTAATGTTTACCTGTTTCCGGGGGGCTATTTGATCTGTTTGATCTGTACATCTTCTTAGTGGATGGAGAGTAGATAATCCTAAGATCTGTATCTAATATAAACTTTGATTGATGTGTCTCTTCAAAGAAATTTGGTGTTGTGAGGCCATTTCTTCAAATTATTTAATGAAAATGACATAGTTCATTCTATGCCAGTTTCATAATATGGAGCTTTAGGGTTCTTTTTATATTCATTATTTAAGTGGTTACTCTTAGACCCACCTTGTCAAAGTATAGCCCTCGTTCATAAATCTATGGTTACGTCCATCCATTACAGACTACATCTTGCTGCTTCTGTCAGCATTCGCATAATCAATAAACACCATTGACCCAGTTCCTTTGGCAGTCATAAATGCCGATGGCATAAAAGTCCCTCAACCATTTTTCTCATTCTCCATATACTCTTCCCACCATTTTGATACAAATAAATTATAAAACTACTGGGGAATTTAGATGTTTTCTAGTAAAGTATATTTTGGCCTTTCCATTGTTGAACATCACCAGTGGTTTGCATCTTGAAGTAAATACTCTGTATGTACATTTACTCTGAAATCACCAGCAATGGCAGATAAAAACAGCATTGAAAGCTAGTTGATGCTCAGTTTGTATGATCTGTCAGGTCCTTTTTAGGGATACAATAGTTGCAGTTCAGTAATTAATGCAGTAAATACACATTATGCATGCAATTAGAGAAAGCCTCTGCTAAAAAAAGTATGACATTGTTTATCTAAATTTTCCAGTTGAGGTTTTTTCTTTTTGGGGGCTTTTTACATGATTGTTTCAATGATGCTAATAAACAGTCTGCTGGCTAATGCCATGGCTTGAATCTTTCATATGCTGTATTCCTTTCTGAAATGGTAATTAATGAAACGTCAACTTGGAATGAAGCTTTGATTTCTGTTTACACTGTCCAGATAATTCCCTGTGCCTGTTCCCTGTCAAGCTGCAACTATTAAATGTAATAATTATGGTTGTCAAGATTTAAATTTAAGACATCATATTATGACAGTATGCAAAGTTTTTCATTTTTTGATGTAACAGTGATCCATAAAAAAAAAATCAAATAAACTGCAAAATTTTTGTAGAAATATTTCTAATATTTTGCAAAAATATTTGTTTTAATAGTTCATGAGAGTAATAAGCTTTGGTACTTCTGCCTGTTTTTGTACATCATTACAAAAAGTATAATGATGGGCATAATGATTTGGGGGACTTAGCTTTCAGTAGGGGTGTCAAGGGGTAAACTCCCAAATGGTCCTCATTATGAAATGGACACAAAATTAAAAGTATTCATGTCTTTGAAGGAATTGCATCATAGCATTATAGCAGGTATAATGATCCAGCTGCTAACAAGAGGTACAGCTCAAGCAACAAATGGACAAGGAATGTATGTAATGCAAGTTAGTAGTAGGAAAAACAGGTCTAAATAAACTCTTTCATTATCTTCTTGATCACTAACCTCCATCAAAGCTACTTTTTCAGTCCATTCAACATCTGTCTTTTTCTGTCTTTTTTTTTCTCCCCCTTTCCTGCTTTAAGTAACTTTAATGTAAACTTTTCCAATTGATAAGGGAATTATTAACCTTGTCTTATTGTATTTTATTTATTTATTTATTTTATTTTATTTGTATTTTACTTTGTCTATTTAATTCAATATCATTGGTGATACAGTACTTTTTAACTTATTTACTTTTTTACATGTTTGTTCATTGACTACACATTGAAATGTGCATTCTAAATGATATGCATTTGATCTTTGTTCAGCCAAATAATAGAATATTCTTCTTCTGTAGTGATTTGCAGGCCAACAGCAGCACATAAAAGCAAAAGTTAGGACACCCCATAAACACCTTTCACTTTAACATTTAAACATATGTTCATTTGATGTTCATATATATTTTGAGATATGGAGGTGATTTAATTAAACATAAAACTGAGGAAATGTTTTTTTAAAATCATTTGCAAAGTGTAATTTATAGAAATGCAGTTTTCTTGTGAGGAAAAGTAGCTGGTATATCCTCTTTTGGCTGAAATGTTGTTAATTGTGTTGTTGTGCTGTGTTTCCTATAACCGCCTACAAGCCTCTGACATCTTCACAGTTCACAGCTTCAAAGTTTGTATGAGGCTCTTGTCCTTATCCTCTTTCCAAAGTGCATTTTTTCAGAAGTCCCAATGTTCCCTAGCAGACTTTACTATTTACTATAATATTTTTTGACAGCAAGGTTTGCCTCCTTGTACACCTCACATGCAAAACTAAAATGTCTGTAGTCTCTTTCTGATAGTAGATTCTGCTCTTTGACATCAACTATGGCAAGAGCTACCTGTAAGTCCCTTCTTTACAAATGTTATTGTCTGCTGTTGGAATGAACTTGCTAGGTCAGCCTGTTCTGAACATGTTGGCAGTTGTTTTAAATTTTCTCCACTTATATTATTTTAATGGATGCTTTCTAATTGTTTTTAAATCCCTTTGTAGACTCATATGCATCTACAACATTCAGTCTGAAGGTCTCAGAGAGCTCTTTGAATCTAGCCATGTTGATACCACTTACTTCTACTTCAACACTAACTTCAGGTTGTACAAATTATTTTTAAGACATTTTGTCAGAATAGAAATACATGAAAATATATGTGATAATACAAGAACACAGGATGTGTCAATCAAATATTAGTACACCAAAAATATAACTCTAGCTCCAGCATAATATTCATGCAGAAAAATGTATAAAGGTTTCTAACGTTTGAGCAATATTCCTGTCTTTTCCTAATCTGTTGTGTCATGTCCATTTCTTGTTAGTCCTGTCTTCCTGTTTTCTAGTTGTCTCTCCCCATGTGCTCCTAAGCACATTGGTTGTTTGTTTTGGTCCTGTCTCCTCCCTTGCTCCGCCCACTCCCATCTGTGTCTGATTTGTAACCCTGCCCCCTCTTTATCATGTCCCAGGTGTTATCTATGTCATTTTGTATTTAAGACCCTTTGTCTCAGTCTATCTTGGTCAGTCCTTTTCTGTCCTGTCACAGTTTGTTGCTGGTTTGCTTTGTTGCCAACCCTGTTTGTTATCCTTGTGAGCTTTTTGTTTGTACTTTGTTCCCATCTCTGTAAGTGTAGCTTGTTTTTGGTTTGTTTGTAGTCTTTGTTTCGGGAGATCTTTTTGTTTGTAAATTTGGTTCCTTTGTTTGTCTAGATTTAGTGTATTTTTGTATTAGTTAGTATTCCCCATGTTTTGTATGTTAGTATCCCAGCTTTGTTTATCTTTTTCATTAAATTCCTGACCCCTGCATTTGCCTCCACACCCTCGTCCTTGTTCTGTCTGCTTGCACTTGACACAAAGAATGATATTTCGTTTTATTTTAATTAATTTTAAGTGCTACTAATACATGTAAAGTAGTGCAAAGAAGTTATTCAAATAAATATGAAATGATATCTCATGTGTATATTAGTCACATTTTAGTCAATGCTGGCATCAAATTTGATCTCTATGTGCTAGTGACATCCTGTGACCCTCTATGGGGGTTTCTGTATGAAGAAGGCTTGGTTTGTTTCTGCACCACCCATTACAGCTTCAGTAACTGCAGCAACATGATAAAAGATGAATTGTACATATCCTGAAGATAGTGACCAAAAGCAACATATTTATACAATAAAACATGAGAGGGAGTGCTATAACATGAGATACTGACACAGTTGCAGTTGTATGCATGATGCCTCAGGCAGAGTGCTGAAGATCAGTAAACCAGAGGTATCTCACATTCTAATACTTAATATTGTGATTATAATTGCACGTATTAATGTAATTATAATACAGTTCCTCAATGGTGGTTTGTTGTTGCTTTTTACGATAAACATAATAAAAATTATCAACATTCCAAAAGATAAAATAGTTACATTTTATCAGACACCCTGCTGCTGAAACACATCATCACAAAAGTCCAATGAAGCAACAGCCAAAACATTAGCTAAAGTTACTGGTTATATTAATCACGTGGCTACATACACTGCTAAAGCTTTGTTAGGGACATGCTTTAATGTAAGCTTAACTTTGTATTGTATTTGCCCACTCTATCTTTAGTGGTGCAGCAGATCATGGTCTGATTGGCTGATCTAATTCATGTCTCATACTACACCATGTTCCCCACCACTTCTGAGTATTGTTTTATTTTAAACCCATGGTGTCTGTCTAAAAAAAATGCGGTTTGGGATGCCAAGAGTAAAATCCCCAGAATTTTACAAATTAAAAATTTAATACAGTTCAGTAGATTTTATGAATTTATCATAATTAATTGTGGCAGTTGTTTACTTGTATAATTATTCTAAGTTTCTATGATTATATATGTCTTTTAAGCAGTGGCATCGTTGGTAGGTTCCATATGTATGTGCTGGAATAATACTTGATGAGTGCCAACAGAATGCCATTAAAATGCAATATTGGCACTCCTAGAACAGCTCATAGCCCTGAGCCAATCATATTGTGAGGTTATAATGAAATGTTTTCTGTATATTCTATTCTATTCCATTCTATTATATTCCATTCTATTCTACTCTATTCTATTCTATTCTATTCTATTCTATTATTTATTATTAAGTTATTTCTGGACAAATATTGTCTGTAAATGGAGTCATACAAAATTTGCATTCACATACAACCTCATTTTTAATCTGTGTTTAAAAACTTTTCCAAATTTTGAAAGTTGTGATTTGTAGTTTTTACTTTGTTCACTATAAATATACCTATTTTTGTAAATCCACAAGATTCCTGGAATAAAGGGTTGCATTTTAGTTGTAGTGTTATAGTGATAGTTTTGGGTTAGTTCTGAAATGGGCTAAGACCCATGATTTCGAATGACTCATCAGCATTAAAGGATGTCTTTTTATGCACTTTGTATAGATAGTTCTAAATAGCAGCTGTGAAATGGTCTTTGTGCTTTAATGTTTTTATCAATTTTTAAATACAGTTAAATACAGTTTACACAGACCAGAGTGACAGACTGCTCCCATAAAGTGTAATAATAGCTTCAATAGATTCATCATAAGCATTCATATCTTTATGTGTCTCTTTCTTTGTTTCCCTCCCTCAGGATGCATGCGTGCATGCACTAGACCACTACCGTCCTGACAGAGAAACTGTCCTGTAATTTGCCTGGATATGCTACTTGGGCTTTGAAGTAAAAATATTTTATTCATCAGCTGACATAGTCAAACTGTAACTTTCTATGCAGTCATTAATTAGTATGGTCATACTAAAAGGATGTCTACTGAAAGCAACGCAACATTCCTCTAATGTCTTTTATATATACGTCAAGGACCCTGATCAACAATGTAAGGAGGAATGTAAGTCTAATATCTCTTTCTCTACAGGAAACTGCCTACTTTAATGCAGTTGCTGGAAGACATGACCTATGAAACAGTGAATCTGAGGGCAGATATTGAAAAAATGTGGATTAAAGCACTGATCTCGGCACAGTCGTTATTTCGCCACAACTACCCCACCTGCTTCCCCTGGTATGCAGCTCAACTCAACAGGGTCCTACTTTAAGCTGCTAGGCTTCGCTGTAATGCTGGCTTGCTGTCTGATGCACTCAACCACTGGATGAAATGAGACTAACAAATCGTACAAAGAAACAAGTCCATTTGTGTGTGTGTGTGTGTGTATGTGTGTGTGTGTGTGTGTGGGTGGGTGTGTGTGGGTGTGTGTGGGTGTGTGAGGGTGGGTGGGTGGGTCGTTGTGTGTGTGTGCTCAAGCCTGAGGGAGGTTTTTTATTTAGGGGATTGGAGAATGAGATTACAGGATCTCAGTTTATTATCTCAGTTAAATTCAATGCTTTTATTTTTGGAGCAACCAAACGTTTTAGTCTTTAGTGATTTTTTCCAGTGAGTAATAGAGATTATTACTATAGATGCAGTGGATGTTTCCTGCTCCAGAGGATTGTTTTCTTGGTGATGGTTAGAGCTGTGAGTAGGGCAGTGAATGTTTCCTTTGTTGTCTTAATTACTGACGTGTCTCCTAGCAAGCCTAGTTCTATGGATGGGCATAGTGATATTGAAGTGTATTGCTAGTAACGTGGTAAATTTTAGCCAGAAAAGTTTTTTGTATTTTAGCCATTCTGTCATTCTGGTCCTCAGTAGAGATTTTAGCTGATGAAATTCAAGGAAATGATTATTGTCAATGCCATAATTCTGGGTGAGATATGAAAGTGAAACCAGGCTGTTATTGTCGAATATGTGTTTAAAATGTGTAAGGCTTTTATCATTCCATAGCAAAGTGCAGTGTTTCATTATATATTAGGAGGTTATTCCAAATGGGAGAATTCATTTTCAGTGAGAGAGTTTGTGATTTTGTGGAATTTCCACCAAGCTGTCAGAGTTGTTGCTGCTGCTGAACTTTTGAAGCAGGATCCATTTGGAGTGTATGGCTGATAAATGTCAAATCGGCAACTTTTTGCTTAGTGTTTGTTTTATATCAGTCCATGTACTGTTTGTCTGATCAGGATTAATCCCATTTCAGTATGTGCTGTTGTTGATTTGCCAAAAAAATTATAAAATTTAGTTCATCTAAGCCTCGATGGGTTTTTGAATTTTGCAATGTGGTAAGTAGTTTAGTAGGATGTTGTCTTCATATAAACTTAATTTATGTTGGGTGTCTGATATTAACCCATTAGTGTTCATGCAATGGCCATAGGTGAAGTGTATATAATATTAATCCATTGTGTAATGATTGTGAAACCCAGTCTGTGTAATGTAGTGAATAAGAATTTCCATTTTACTTTGAAAATTCTGTACTGATTCTGTACTGATTGCTGCTTGTAATTCTTGTTTGGAAGCATACTGAATTATATAATCTTGCTAATATTTGTTTGTGTCAGTATTGATAAGTAATAACGATTGATAACTTGAGGGTGTGGTAGGGTCTTGTTAGATTTGAGGTGGAGGGATATTGTAGCTGTACTAATCTCAGTGGGAAGTCTCATATTTTGATTGATTTACATAGTTAATTTACTGAGTGGTGCTAGAATTGACTAGAGGTGTTTATAAAATTCTGCAGGAAGGCCACTTGCTTTATTGTTTGGCATTTGAGTGCTTTGTGGAATTCTTGTATGGATACTCATTCTTCTCATGTCATTTGTTCTGCTGTTAGCATTGTTTATTCACATTTTTTTAAGAAAAGTGTTGATATTGTCCAGTTTTGGGTCATGATCTAATGAATATAGTTTTTTACTTTTTTAATTAAAATAATGTTGTTGCTGATAGTGATGCTGTATGTATGTATGTATGTATGTATGTATGTATGTATTTATCTACCTACCTACCTCCCTATTTATCTATATTAAATTTATCTTTTTCTTTAATTGATCTTTCTTTTACGTGTCTTATGAATGCTTGTGAACTTTGCTGTCTTGCTGCTGATTGTGACACTGAAATAAAAGACTTTCTCCTTGGGGATCTATCATTAACTATGAAAACACCTTCATAAAACACCAACATAAAAGCTACTAGACTACATGGACATTCATGGTTGGATATATATAGAATTTGATTGAATTCATCAACAAGATGTTTAGTGAAGTCAGGATAATCATCACCTTATCTTATCCTAAAATTATTAAATCAGTCAGCAGAACACAGTTCTCAATGTAGATCTCACTCTTCATCATGTCCAACTCCTGTGGAAAAGTCAGGGTGAAGACCTTCTTGGTATCATATTCATTACAGTGGAAGCAACAACATCACATGGCTTACAATAAACTGTCACTGGAAAAATGTGTATAATTAAATAAAGTCTTCCTATCTTCTCATCAACCTGGAATCATTAGAGGAATTTATTGACTTGTATTATCAACTAATAATCATGAATAAGGACAAAGAAGACAATTCTTGGCTGAAATCAATACCTACCTGTCGAAAGTCTTCATCACCCAGCTCACCTCAACAGTCAGCGATTCAATTATAAACAACACTCCACAGACAAAGTAATTTTCAGATATTTTACATTCCATGAACAGAATATTAAGCAGTCTGTTTTGAAAGAAAACAAAACACTACACCACAGCATCAGCAAACTAAGGTAGCATATATAACTAAAGAAAGCTAACAAATCAAGAAGACAATACTGGAGTTACACTGCCATCTGATACAGCTAAGAACATAATCCATGATAAAACAATAATCTTTGTAACTTAAAGATCACATGGGAAAAATAATGCAGAACCCAAAAAAATGAAATTATAAACACATTCTGAGATTTTGTGAAATATACTATATCTATATCTATATCTATATCTATATCTATATCTATTTATTTATTTACTTTTCCATTGAAAAAGCAACTAGTACAAGGTATATATCAGAACATTATAGAGAAGTCCATATATAATATTTTTCTCAGTACTGTTCAAACTTTGCATTTCATTCTTTTCAGGAGATTCAGTTTTAGTTTTACAGGGAACTTTTACAGTTTTTTCCACACCTCAAAAATTTGGTCGTAATAGTTGATGGCATATTTTGCTCTTAACATTTAATCCAAAAGTTGTTCAATGACATTTAAGTCTGAGCTCTGAGTTGGTCAGTTCACTGCTCCGAGGACACTGGTAGGATTTTTTTCAGATCTGAAGCAAATGTGAAACTGTCCTTCAAAAAAGTATTTTGGTATATTTGAGCATATTGGCTTTCATTCATTTTCCTTTTTTCTCCTCTTCATTATGGAAGCAATTTATTGTTTCACTAGAAATTGAATAAATGGAGTGTATGTTTTTTACTTAAAATACAGTCATTGATGAAAAACAAACTGTACCAAGAAGTGGTTGCTAGAGTTGATTGAAAACTTTATGTGTGAATATAAGTATGTTGGTTTAAAATGTACAAACTGATCTCATATATGGTTAATTTACAATAAGTCTAATGAGTGAATGATTCCTGGAAAACCCTTGCTATGTGTAGGTGAGCATTATCCTGAAGAAAAATGCCAGTTGGAATCCCTGCCATGTGAGACAACACACTTGACTGCAAGAAGTTATGCACATATAACTGAGCTTTTAGTGCCTCTTGTATCAGTTATAGGGGTGACCAACTATTGTATGCAGTAGCAGTTGAGGGACAGTGTTGAGGGACTAGCAGTGAGGGACAGTGTTTTGCTCCACAGCAAAAGCGCAAGCTTCACCACAAGGCCTTCATACTCAAACCCAACCTGCATCAGATCCCAACATTTTCATAGGTCAATAGGGGAAGCACTTTATCACCTCTTTTGCCTAGATCTAGTGTCTAATCAGACCTGTAATCATTTCCTAGCATCTACTCAAACCACACCTGTAATTATTTACAAAATTGCCTGTGACAAAACTGCATGCCAAATTCTGCAGCACTTCTTTCTGGGTGCATCGTTCATTTTTTTCCAATTAATGTATGAGTTTTACTGTGTTATGATGTTATTAGAATTGTCTTCTTTATAAATAATGTGGTTAGAATGTCTAATAACAAATCTACATATAATTGAGGGAAAGGGTTAAAATGGGTTAAATAGTTAAAGTAATTGATGGGTAATATATGTGGACCTATAAGACAAAAATCTTTTGCAAATAGGGTCATTTGACTCAGATGTTAAAATATTAAATATAATAAAGTTAATAAAATAATTATGAATTCCAGAATTCTATTTAATTATATCAAGATATATTCCAGAATAACTTGAAAACTCAGTTATGGAAACTCAAAAATTTGAGAAGGCTTTGCAAAGGCTCAGAATTTATCAGCCTACAGTCAGCAGCTTGTTTACAAATGAGCACAACTCATGAATGATGAAGGCAGCACTCTTTGGCATTTGTGTTATAATCTGAAGCAGAACATTCGAGCAGTGCATCCAAATAATAGAACATATAAAAACCTTTTACAACTATGCAATCCTGATGAGTGGCTGCATACTGTTTGCAATATTTGGTAAGTTAATCCAGTTTTATTTGTTATTAATGTGACTAAAGTGGGATTTTATGAGTTGTTCATTGAAACCCAAATAATTCTAAAATTGACTGTTAGATAACCAAAATGCTACCATTGCAAGATGGTCTATGTGGGACCTGACAAGAAATAGCTATGTGTTTTGAATCTGGTTGTAGTTGATGAAGAAAATCTAATTCCACTGGAACAGAAACCAGCATGAGCTACAGGTGAACAAACTGGAACAAGCACCTGAGTGGATTCTGCAGAGTCCTTCCCCACCAAGACAGTGCCATCTACAACAAGAACCTCAAACACTGCATTCCTTAAATTCATTCTTTAAGGAAACTGCTGTGAGAGCTCAGGAGAAATGTACTAGGTATAGAAATGTGTACATTCTGCCATTTGCCATACACTAACCAACTCATATGAAGTACTTGTTGATCTTGTGTGTGTGTGTGTGTGTGTGTGTGTGTGTGTGTGTGTGTGTGTGTGTGTGTGTGTGTGTGTGTGCTGTACACAGGCAGCAGCTGCAAAAACTACAAAAGAAGCAGGGATGGGAAAAGGATGTTAACTAGGTCTGCGGGGAGAGACTGCTGGAGACAAAAGAAAAAACATTTGCAGTCTCAAAAACTTAACACACATCATCACAATTACACAGTTTGCCTTGCTGTGTTAAATACCCTGTTAATTTAAAACATTTCACAATTTACAGCTATCTTTGCTGTTGGTCCTTGTCTTAGCATTTCCTCCCAGGTCCAACTCTACACATTCAGAGCAATAGGCACTACGTGATTAGGAAGGACAAGTGAGGCAGGCTCAGCTGTACATGGAGCTATTTACTCAAGAACTTGGGCAAACTGGAACAGGTCTATCATCTTCCTGACATGGAGGACCAAAGGCAACCAGCAAATTACTTATTAGCCAATGTCAGCTCTTATGCAGTGTTACTGAACTGAAAGTGCAGTCCATTTATTATTCTACATACTTTTTTCAGTTGTTGAGTATTATTGTGTTTAATGTTTGGGCAATTCTTATGTGTCCAGTGTTAGAATTCAGTTATATGCATTGGCTCATTTCAACTTGAAATGAAAAGCTTTTATAATAATAATATTTGATTTATGATTTTTTTTTTCTGTATCAGAATAAATAACATTCTGTGAAATATGCTGGAGTTTAAGTCAATACCTGTAATAATAAGAGGAAACTTAATCACTGAAATGTCACTCTTCTCAGCAGACTGAATTGTCAGTCCTGAATATCAAATATTGGCCACGCAGCAGGAGTCACTGGGGAACCATTGTGTGAACTGCAAGAAGAAGACTGCAGCATTAATGCAACCAGTGCCAGATACCAAACAACAGCTGTGGCCAGTGCCACGCCCTGCACTTTTGCAGGAAGCAGTCTGGCAGTGAGCCTGCACAAACCAGGGTGCATTGCATGATGGGAGAGTAGCGAGCCCTCTTGCCAAGAAGTGTTAACACATTCTTTGTCTTGCACATGACTTGAACTTAAACCATCTGATATACAAAAAAAATTATCAACCTGCAGCTCCCTTAATTACTCATAAGGTGTTAATTTATACCTCCAAGGTACAGAACAGATGAGCCAAAATATTTGCATCTGAAAAAAGAAAATTGTGAAAAGGTTTTGTTTGTTGCAATTGAATTTAAAAGGAAAATTGTAATTTATATTATATTATGTTAAGTGACATATTTCATATATCATTAAAAAACAACAGAAATCCAATATCTCAGAACAGAAAACAATGTACAATAAAGAGATGTTCAGCTTCTGTGACTGTAACTAGGAGCTGCTTGAAAAGGAAATGAGAATCTCCTTTATGCTTGTCAGCACGTGTAAGCATGAAGTGCTCTGACATCTCCTGGTAGATGCTGCATTGACTCCGGTCTTGCTAAAACACAGTAGGCCAACACCAGCAGAAAATATAGCCCCCTAAACCATCACAGACTGCAGAAACTTCACACTGGACTTCAGATACCTTGGATTCTGTGTCTCTCCACTCTTCTTCCCGACTCTGCACAAATGTTGCAAAAGGTGGCTCTAGATGCACTGACATTAGCCCTTGTCCAAGTTCTTGAGTTCTTGAGGCAGTGGTCACATTGCTTATGCACCTTTTGCTACCACATTTCCCCCTTCCAGTCAACTTTTCATTAATGTGCTGTGAAACAGCACTCTGAGAACAGCCACCTTCTTCAGTAATGACCTTCTGGGGCTGACCCTTTTTGGAGGGTGTTTATTATCATCTCTACAATTGTCAAATCAGCAGTCTTACAATTTGCTCAAACAGAAAAAGAAATATTCTAATAAATTGAGATACTGGACATTGACATATGTTGAACATAAACATGATAGGTTGGATTTAAATTACATCATGAACCATATGAACTATTATTTTTAGTGTTGTGTCATTGTGGAGATTAACTTTAGGAGTTTCTCTGTGCACAGTTCCTTCCTTAGTTTTTTAATTCTACTGAGAACAACATTGGAATGCATGAAGAAGAAAATGCACTATGTGTGGTCTGCAGACAGCAGTGAAGAACATGTAGATAATTCTTTTGCAACCTTTAAAAAAGTACTGGACATTCTTGAAGAGAACATACAAATGCTGATGAACAGGATTTCTATTTGTCCATTTTCATGTTTTTGAATCGATTGCTGATTATCATTATAGAAACCATTTCAGCACCTTTTTCCACTTTAGAGGTACAATCAACTAAAAAATACTTTCAAGAGTGAAAGGTGCTGAAACAGCCTCATCACGGTGAAGAGAAGTCCAGCCATGCATCGCTTCACAGTATGATTTAAAAGTTTAGCTAATCAACTTCAGGAAAACATCCCCTGACAGTTGTGTTGTTTTTTTATTACCAAAATGATCAGTTACTACTTTTATTTACATGTATTTGTTGTTATCGTTTGTACAGAGTTTAAGTTGTTTTATCCAAACATGTTTACAGTTTCCATAATTACGTCTGTACCTACAGATATGCTCTCTATTTGTCTGAGGTTTGTTTTCTTTTTTGTTAGCCTACATGTAGTTTGGAAAGTAATAAAAACGATTTTATAATTCTCTTGGGTAATTTGAATTGCTGTAATGGCAGGTTTGCAGGCTGTGATCACTTATAAATCCTTCCTGCACAGTTTGTGACTAACACTACAGCATTCCAGTCATCTGTGTACTGCTTTTATCATAGCAGAGCTTTTATAGCACTTGTATAGCATCTTCCACCTCCACTCTTTTTGCCTGTGTGTTAAGACTATGCAGCAGCTGTGGTCCAGACTGTGATCTGCTGGAGAGAAGATATACGATATGACACTAGTAGCCTTGCAGTCTCCATCAATCTTCTACACTCTAACTGTGAAAATTCTGCTACAGATGAAGTGTCTGCATAGTTCACCCCACATTTAAGAGTGCACAAAAATGCTGCGGATAACTTGACTGCGATGGACACCCATACAGAATACTTTTAGATCAGACACTGCTTTGGCAACCACATGACATCAGTGCAGAACAGTACTAAAAGTAAAGCACACTCTGCTGCGATCTCTGATAACAGTGGCAACATTGCTGTGAAACACTTTTCCACTGGCACTGGTCTATAAGCACCTTTACCACTGGTTTCATCCAAATTTTAGATGTGATATATTCCTATCCACACTGGGAAGTTTGTGTGTAAGAATACATTTTTCTTGTTTCCTTGCTCTCAAGAAAATTTTTGCATAGCAAAAAAATCCAAATTCAACAGGTTTGTGAAAAGGCCTTTTTGTGTTTCCTTCTCAAATCTGTGGGGCATTAGACACAGTTTATGAAATTATTTCTTGAAGGACCTGGAGCACAATTTATACATGCTGTCATGCCATCCTGACTGTTATCCATCTACATTTGTGTTTACATTTAAGTTATTTGGCAGATGCTCTTATCCTGAGTGACTTACAAAAGTGCTTTGCTGTTCACTCAGAAGAGATTACATTCCAGAGGTTCCTCCAGCTTAGATGCTGCCAGATTGGAAACCAACAAGATTCAGTATAAATATCAACATTTAATGTTATTGAAAGAGATGGGTCTTCAGTCTGCATTTGAAAACAGTGAGTGACTCAGCATTGAAGTCCATTCCACCATTTTTGTGCCACGACAGAAAAGTGTTTAGATGCTTGTCTTCCTTGCATCTTGAGGGATGCTTGAGGGAGTTTTGACCATTGCCATCAAGTACGGCCATATATTTCCATTTATACTCCCTTGGGGCTGAGGCTGCATTCACAGCAGGATGTTGTAAATATCACACAGAGGTGCTCTCTAGATTAAAGGAAGCCTTCACTCTGTGTTCTCTCAGCGTTCTCCCACCTTTTGACAATTTCTTGCATGGAAATGTTGAGCTGTGATGAAACATTTTCTAGTATACAGAACCATCTATAAAAAGTTTTCTGCCAAAGCAAGGAACCCTCTAGGAACCCTCTAACCAGGACAAATACCTGTTTAAATACCTGTTTAAACATCCAAAGTCTTTGCCAAAGAATCTTTTTTGAGAATTTAGATCAATGTGAATGTTTTGTTTATTTAGTTCAGGGGTAACCTACCCTTGCTCTTAAACAGCTACCTTTCTGCAGGTTTCATTTCCAACCCAAATATAACACACCCCATTCAGCCAATCAAGAACTTCTGAAAGCAGTAGGTAGTTGGTTCAGGTGGGATGAATTAGGGTTGGTGATCCTGATTTTTGCATAAGTCCTTTCTGCAATTTCATGTCGGTTAGATTGCGTTGCAATTACTTGGAGTTGCATCAAAAATTTTCAACACTTGATTTACTTTTGAGAATCACATTTAACATATTTTTTCAGTTTGCAGTTTTTGCGACTGACAGTCTCATTTTTTATTCACAGTCATACCTTGAACGTTCCCAATGAACCTGGACTATATGAGGCAGCTTACCTCCTAAGCCCTGAAAAGCATCAGAAATTTGTGCCTTTAAAGAGCCACAATTTCAAGGTAAGAATTAGCAATGCACACCAAACTAAAATGAAAGAGGTTAATTTTAGCTTAGCAACATATGAAGCAGACCCTCAGCATTTTAAATCACCTGCAACAGGTGCGGCTCAAGTAAGCTAACACACCTGGATAACAGCAGGTGCCCTAATCCATACAACCTTGCTGTGACACGTCAGTAGTTTTGAATTAATGCTTAAATACAGGCTCTCTGCATCACTGCATCTACCCTGTTTTTGAATAACAGTGCTATTAGAACAGACTTGGAGTAATGCCAGCAATGGAGAAGGATCACTTATTGGGGCAGAGAACACATTTTGGAACAGTTATAAATTGAAGTAGACTTTTCAGTAAGCAATGCTCCTATGGCATGATTTTGGCTCATCATTAGATAAAGCACTAAACCTGTCTTTGGTGATTAGTGGTCTCAGACAACCCTGTCCACCTCCTGTTGTTTTGTCTGGCTGGACTCTGTTTTAAAGCACGTCGGACCAGTGCTTCAGTGGGTTATGTCTAGTGTTGGCTATAATGACAGGATTAGTGTGGTGTAGTATCTGTAATTTTGATAAGTGTCTCTTAGTTTAGCCACTGTCTGGGTTGACAGGCTGGAATGAAAGACACATTAACAGGTGCAGAAAATGTTATATCACAATAGAGAGTCCCTGAATAAGATTTCACTTCAGAACAAAAATATCTGCCTTTTTACTAATTTGTTATTTTTTGTGATTGATTTTAAAATCATAATTAAATGAATAGAATAGAATAGAACTTGACATGTGACATGTATGACGTGTGCATATTCAAAATACATAAATGTGTTTGTTAACAACTGTAACCAGAATGTTTCATAAATATTTTAATAGAAATGTTTATCATAGAGCTTTTTAAAAAGCATATATATACAAAAGTTACTTTTACAGTGTTGAGGAGCAGCATTCTTTGTGAAATACAAGCAGCTTACAAAATATATTCTCAAACAGTCAGAAATTATGCCTAAAATATTTCTGTGAATAACAATGTTACCCATAATCTAGCTTTGATTGTCTCTTTGCAAATAATTATGTATAGGAAATGATAGACAATTTAACCCTTCTGAAGGGGCTTTACTCAAGTACTGCTCTAACACATATTGTGCATTAGAAGGCTTTGATTACCAGTTATGTTAAACAGTTTGTTTTCCCTTGTATACTGAGAAAAGGGGATTGTTGTTGACATACAAAGATGTCTAACATTAAATAATGCACTGCCTTCACTGAGGCAAAGGTACTTCTTCTCTGCATTCTAATAGTGCAGTTGTGGGTTTTGGGCTGCTAGTCAGACTCAGCCCAAGACTGGCTCCACCTCTGGCCTTGAGCAGTTGGTCTGTTCCCCAGTGCAGGCAGTAGGGACAGGGACAGCCTAGAGAATGTTGCATTGTGTGCATTGAGGGATAAAGGACTGGAGATGGAAGGCCACCAAACCTCGGGTAAGGAGACTGTGGAAGGCGCAGAGTGTCCAGTGGTCTCACTGAGGCAGCACTGTAGGGAGTAGACAGACCAGAGAGGGGGGGCATGCCTCCCATCCCAAGGTGTGAGTACAGCTGCAAGGGAATATGAGGCAGCAGGGGGTATGGCAGACCTGCGGCTGCCTGGCTCACCATGAAGGCACACAGATTCGGGTCCAGTGGGTGCGGCCAGCTCAGACTGTGGCGCTGTCGCTTATCCTTCATCCGTCTGTTCTGAAACCACACCTGCAATTACATGGATGAAACAGGGTCCCAATGAGACAAGTGGAGTAGAGGGCTGATACAGTTCATGCAATGCTAATTTTATTCTCTGCTTCAATTGTAAATATACTCTAGTACATGGTAGCAAATGTTTTGTGGAGCCTATTCTTTTAACAGTTGTATGAGAGCAAGGCATTGACTTCTGGGCCAACATTGGGTACTTTGAGGATTACAAGTTAAGTTTGTGGTGGCTGGGAGTGAGTGCCACGTGTAAGATTTAGAGTGATGCCTTAGTGACCTTTATGGTGGTCTCGGGGAGGTTGAGCGCCGCTGCCAGTTCACACCGTCTAGCTCTGGACACATAGCTCTCCTTGCCGTACTCCTGCTCCAGACGAGACAGCTGCTCCCGCGTGAACGCGGTCCTGTGTCGCCGGCTCTGTTCCACTCCGGCCAGCAAGGCCATGCGTGGGCACGAGTCGTCCTCCCCATTATCACTGTCAGCGTGAGCAACGGAGGAGACTGGAGACTCCCTGCCCTCCGCTACTGCAAACCAAACAAAACACAAACTCAGCTGTGGATGCATTCCTCTCTCTAGCAATATCAGTGCTGATGTCCCTTCAGGCCTTTAGTGCTTCTCGGGTACACGTTGGCCTTATAAACGCTGGAAATGTAACTTCTCTGGGAACATACATTAGACGCAGTAAACGCATATGATCACCCTAATGCTCAAATCACATTTAGGTTAATCAAGCATTTTTCTTGAAAGATTTTTGGCACCCAGCTTTTTTTCAGTTTTACAGATCGAGCCCAGAAAAAAACAGCCACATAGTTTACTTACGCATCTTTCTTGGCAAACTCCCCAACTGAATTTTGAGCTCTGAAGAACAAGAGGTGATATTAGTCCCAGTATGTCCAAAACTGAGGCCTTGATATAGAAGTTCCTAAATAAGCAGACTCATTGCTCTCTCCAACTCTGAATGCACCTTTGTAGATCCGAGCCAAGTTCGTTAATAGGGGAAACGATGAGTTGTTTTTGTAGCCTCTGCCCACCCCTACTCCACCCCCCTCTCTGTATGTGCTCTCTCTCGACTCGTCCCGTCTTCCACTAATGAGAGGCGCGCGCTATCCGCTGCGGCGCCGCCTGGGCGCGCGGACACAGGGAGGTGTTAAAGTGTCTTTGGTCTCCGACCCGCCTTTGTACTTTTTTTGTTATGGAGAATTAAGTTCGACCTCCCTTTTGCTTGCCGTCAGAGAGAGAGGGAGTGATGGAGGACAGGCCTGGTAGCTTCGCGCTGTTTGATGTTCGCATTTTTGGAAGTCGATCATTAGGATCGTTTTGCGCTCAGGACCCACCACTCGTTCAGGAAAACAGGGCCTGCATTTCCACGACTTCAGTATGGTAGTTTAAGCATTTGCTTAAGTTCAGAAGACAATTGGTAATCTAGTGTTCTGCAGATAAGTAAAATGATCGCGCGCCAAGTGTCTCTGTTCTCCATCTCGGGAAGGCTGCACGAAAGTCATAGGGTGGGAAAGAGTGAAGAAGAAGAAGAAGCAGGCGGTGGGTTTGCCTCATGTGCCCTCAGAGGTGTTCAAAAGCCCATTAGCCCAATCTGTGTTCTCCTCCTGTGTTCTCGGTGGTAATGTTCTTCTGTAGGGATATGTTCTTGTGTAGGTAGCGATATACAGCTGATTTATCCGGGTGTCACTCAGATGTTAATCCAGCAAACATCATTTGAACTTAATTAAGGATCTCTGAAGTGTTTGTGTAATAGTTTGTGTTTTGGAAGTTACTGAGAAAGGTTAAGTAGTACATGTTAAGTAAATGCCCAATGAATGCTCTCCCTCTAACCGGGGATAATTAAACATAGTAAATCTACTGAGTACTTGTCCATGGCAAATGCCTAATTCTATAAAGCAGACACATTTGCATTTCTAGACTTGTCATATGTAAACCTAGAGTAACATAACATCTATATATTAATATGAGGCGCATATTTACAGCCATTCTTTTCAAAAACCAGTTTGATCAACCTGGAATTAGCTGGAATATTCCTGCATATGCACTCCATCTCATTTGTGCACTGTGGTGAATGAAATGACACGCCATTCCTTGGGATTTTCTAATAATGGACATGCTTAATACTAACTAATTTTATTTGAGCAAGATCCAGATTTAGAAAACATTTATTTTAAGAGAATATGATTTGGTCTGGAGTATTGTGGTGCACAGGAACGTTTAAAAGATCTTTGTTCATTTTAGTTTCAGCTTTAGTTTGAGCTGGAAAAAGAGCGTAAAGGAAACAGGCTTTAAAAAATCTGCCTTTCTGAATCTACCCTATTAGATGGGTTGTCGTTAGTATTTCCGCTCTGGAGTGAAGTTATCTTGTGGCTCCGCCAAGACTGGACCAGATATCACGCCTTGGTGGCATAATGGCGCTTTATGCAGGCGAACAATAGGCGTGCACACACCTGGGTTCGTTTGATCGAACAGTTCAGGTGAGCAGTGTGCTGATGTATCGACTATGAGCCAATGGCAGTGTTAGAAAACATGAGTACACAGTTATGCAATAGCTAACACAGCATGTATAAAACAATAATTATGACGTGTATATATAATAATTATAATAATTATGACGAAATATATATATATTTGTTAATCAAATCTATCTATCTATCTATCTATCTATCTATCTATCTATCTATCTATCTCTATCTCTATATATATATATATATATATATATATATATATATATATATATATATATATATATATATATATATATATATATATATCCATTTGAAGTGTTTTGTTGGAAGGTTGTATCTGCATAGGTGGTATCTGTAAGTAAAAATTATCTCTGATAACTTGAAGGGCGTGGCTTGAGGGCAGTGATGGTAATAAGCAAGATGACGTAGATAGTCCATTTTGAACAGAAATAAACAGAACTGTGTAATTCCACATGGCATATTTGTAGTGTTTATATGTTATTTAAAATGGTTCTCTGAAGTGATGTGATAGACCTTTGGGAAACAACACAATAAATCAACGTGGGTTTTTAATCTAGCCGGTTCGGTCTACTGTTATTTTTGATCACCTAGTTGAAGGTTCACTGTAGCCTGGTTCATAGAAACAGATGTTTGTAAGACAAATATATATCGGGATTTCCAAGACATGTCTGTATGTATCGTTACAGTTCGCTACTAACTGACTTCTCTCTTTTCAGGTGATGCATCTCCTGAATGCACCCCTTGCTCCCGGTGGGGATTTTTGAGCCTGTGCCAGTTCGTCTCCCTTGACTGAAAATTAAGTTTTCTAATTTAATGACACTTGGCGAACGTCCATGGCCCTGGAGGTTAGACCTAACCAGATTGTTAGATGCAGTGCGCAAGCCTGTCTTATTATTTGGGACGTGTTATATAAGAAATGAGGCGTGATACCGCATGCACAGAACAGAAGCAGCACTTTAGAAATATCCAGAAGTTGGTAGAGGACCAATTAGAACAAATAATGACTGATAAAACTACCGCACGGGGCGTCGCCAGACCTGGGCTTCCACCACCACCCCCAAACAAACAAACAAACAAATAGTTATGTTGCCCATAGGTTCATGTTTTTTTCTGATCAAGAGAGTCCTTTTTAGCAGTACTTAATAACAAATTATACTCGCAGGGGCTAGACAAACTGGGAGTGTGTGCATTTGCATATCCTTGCCAGTATGCCAGCATCCTAAAATATCTGAACACATATATTCGAATGGATGTCCACAAACAGTTGTACATAAAATAAAGAAAGTAAAATCATGCGTTTTGAAAGTATTAGGGAAAGTTATAATTTACAGTGATTCTATTAGCACACACATATAGCTAAGTAGATCTTGGTATAAACATTACTGATTCAAGCAGTATTTTCTTAGAAAATAAGTCAGTTGCACTAGATATACAGGAATGTTAATATGCAAATGGTTTATTCAAACATTAAATAATTTGTGCTGATATTCAGAAAACTGTTTTGCTTGATTATTAAAGAATACTATATTGTTAATTCAAGTGAGAGAAAAAAGAAGGAAACATATTCAAATTACATATATTGCAAATGTGATTTATTTGTGTATTTTTGTATTTATTTATTTTTTACCTTCTGTGTCCATTATACCATGGTGACCGTTAATAATTTTGATTTTGATTTTTTTTTTTGTACTTCTGAAACCAAAACACATCTGTAACAAATTTAGTATTCAGCATAAAGTTTTAAATATTGGAACAGACCTTTGCCGTCCTCAGAGTCTGATAGCAGCACAGGAGCACCTCTAGGATCGGTCCTGGCAACGTTCCTCTTCACCCTGTTCACTGCTGACTTAATGTACCGCTCACCGACCTGCCACCTCCAGAAGTTCTCTGTTGATTTGTTGACTTGAAATTCTCTGTGATTGTTGACTTCATAACTAATGAGAACGACAGCGAGTACAGAGAACCGATTCAGGATTCAGATGAAAGCAAGTAAGACCAAAGTGGATGGTGGTGGATTTCCACAGATGCAGACACACCCCTCCATAAGTGAACATCCAGAGAAAGGACATTGAGAGAGTGGACTCTTATATGTATCTAGATGTTCACTTTAACATAAAACTGGACTGGTCACGTAACACCAGTGTGCATTACAGGAAAGGCTACAGCAGGCTCTACCTACTGAGAATACTGAGGTCATTTGGAGTGTAGGGAGCACTCCTGAGGACCTTCTTTGACACAGTAGTGGTCTGCTGGGTAGCAGTATTTTGATGGCAGACAGAAAGAGACTGAACAAACTCATAAAGAGGGCAGGCTCTGTCCTGGAAAGCTCCTTGGACCCAGTGCAGGTGATAGGAGACAGAGGGATTTTAGTCAAGCTGGCATCCATGCTGGAGAATGATTTCCACCCCTTGCATGAGGCTCTGGTAGCACTGATCAGCTCCTTCAGTAACAGGCTACTTCACCCTAAGTGTGTGAAGAAGCAGCAGGTTCTTCCTTCCTGCTACAGTTAGACTCTATAACCAGCACTGCTCCCAGCAGACCACAGACACAAACTTAAACTCCACACACTATTGGACTCCTTTTTTTCATAACAATATTTCTTCCATCTCTCTGTAAATTATCTGTAAATAAAGTTGTCCAGCACGTTTGACTTTCATGTTTTTACTGTATATTGTAAATACTGTACTGTATGTATCTATTTGTATGTATCTTATCTTATCTTACACCATATTTTACAATATATGGACAAAAGTATTGGGACACTTGCTCATTCATTGTGTCTTATGAAATCAATCTAGTAAGGCTTTCTAATATATTTTGAAGCATTGTTTTGAGGATTTAGTTGCATTCATCAACAAAAGAGTTGGTGGGATAAAAATAGTCAATGATCACCATATAACTCATACCAGAATTATTGGGTGGAGCATCATCCTTTCACAGTTCCACTGCTCCATACCTCAGTGTTGGAGCGATGCTGTAGGCATGAGAAGTTCTGGGATTAGGCACACTGTAAAAAAATATTATCAGCTTTAATTTACAAATGTAAGTTAGCAATGCATATTTACAATACAGATACAGTCTTGACATTACTTATTAACATTTAGTGTTTTAAATGATTCATTATAATTAGAAGAAATAATACCAGTTCTGAGGCAACGTTTTTTATTTTCTTGGATGCAATGTTGAATGACAATGAATTTTACACACAAACACACAAATTAGACATACAAACATAAAAAATGAGTAATGTCATGAGAGTGAGAAATGTTTTACAGCAGCTTTTGACTCTGAATCCATATGTTTGTGCAGTGACTTGTTTGTGGTCTGCTTTGATCTTCATTATAGCTGTGAAAACCTCATAGTTTGTGGATATTCACAGAGTCAATGTCCATGGCAAAGCTGAATAAAATCTTTAAGGTTGTGTAGTACAAGGGTCTCCTCTGTTGTGATTGCATCTTGTTGGGCATATTCATACAGGAGGTCATTGCTTTGTTTTAGCACAGTTGATTGAATTGTCAAGTTCTTTTATGAACTTGATAATGCAAAATAATGCTGCCTCTATAGCTGACATAATTAAAACTGCATTAATAAATTGAGCAAATAAGATAATATTATTAATTAATAATCAGTCATATACATGTGACACACATTTTAAAATGCTTGTTGCAACCACGGTTTTGCATCAAAACATAAAGTATAGGTTTACATCAGACATTCTGATGACATTTCATGGATCTTTTGAGTGTGGCAGATGAAAAGCTGCAGCTGTTCTCCACTTATTTGGGTTCTACAGATCAAAGAAATTATACAAAGTTTAATGAAAACGTAATTTAAATATGAATAATGACATAGTTGCACTTACATCTTTCTTAAAGTAGTCGAAAATACCTTTGAGTGCCAGTATCTTTTCGCACACTGCTGCTGCTTTGTACACGTCCAGCAGTTTAAGAACCAGACCATAAAGTCTTAAAAGCTCTGCAGTGATAACCCACTTGATCATTGTACTAATCTAAGGAGACATGGACAGACAGTAAATTACTGCTACATAGCACTTGTAGGACATATAGTATACACTGACACATGACTTGCTTGACTGATTACCTGTCATTAAGTGAGCATAGCAGACCATCAATTGCGCATCTGCTATTTTGTGTTTCTTCACATGTTGTTTAAAATCTACATGGGATTTGAAAGAAGAGAGTTTAGTTAACTTTTTGCCCACAGTTGTCTTTGTAATTTTTTTTCATTATATGAGGTAAAACTGCAAACTGCTTACCATTAATTAACCATTAATTCAGACAATTAATACCAGTAAGACAGTAAATTAATTATCAGAACTTGGGGTTACTTTGCTTTAGTCACACGATCAGTAAACATAGTGGAAAGCCTAAACTTTCACATAACAGCAATCTTCTAACTGCAGGGCTCTTAATCACCTGAGCAACATAGCTAACCAGACACATTTGACAGGGGACTTGATTGGCAGTACTATTGTAAAACAAATGAGCTAGTTAAAAAAATATAGCTAGCACACAAAAAGAGGAGAATATATATTTCGTTGGCTGCAGCACAATTCATGCAAACCAAGAAATTTGGGGTCTGAATACATGCTAGTAACCTAGCTAGCTAGTGCTCAAGCCATCCGGCATGCTTAGTGATTAAAATATATCACTAGCTTTACCTCAGCAGAAAAGAAGTCCTTATTACCATAAAAATTAACAGAGAACGACTTTCGTTTTCATTTTATTATTTATTTTATATTTTATTAAAAAATAATGTACATATTGATAAATAAACAACAATAGAACCATAAAGAGGTAGCTATGTGAACAAAACATACAAAAAATTCAACCATTTAATGTGTAAAATGCCCATGTAATGAGTATTTGTTGACTCGCTAAATGTCTTTCTTATAATTGTTTTAATTCAATAAAATCATTTATTGCAACCTGCGTGTAGTTTCCATAACGATAAAGAAAGCTCCCAGTCACCTCCCTCAGATTTCTCTCAGGAAATCTTTTCCCTTCATTTCGATTGTAAGGATGTCGTCCTCAAAATTTAGTCATCCGCCATCTGGTTCAGACCATTTAGTTTACTGCAGATCAATTAAATGATTGACAATACTTCTCTACAGGCACGAGACAAACATTTGCACACCTGTGCCAGCAGTGGGTGCAACGTGAACTACCTGAGTGCATTTATTAGGGCTCCTCACAAACATTTGGACATACTCAAAGTCAAATATATGGATTTTGCGCTTTGTGGCGTATTACATTATTTAATTGCTTAATTAAACAGTTTGTCACATGAAAGAAATGTATATATAGGCAGAGTTTAGCCCCTGCTCTACCTTCATAAGGACTATGTAATTATGCCCAGCGGAATTTTAAAAATGACTTTGCCTCATGAGTTTGGTCAACATGATGGCCCCTTTACTTAAAAGTTACTTCTTTACATCAAATTCCTACAATCATTTTATAAGCACCATGTTCCGCATATTCACGACTAATAAAACCTCATTTGTTCACGGTTTGCTCAAAAACATTGAAACAGTACAAATAAATTCTGAATATTTGATTTCATAGACAGGCTTTCATTTTTTTTATTTCACAATTGTTGAAGGCATTGCTGTATTGTGCCAAAACGTATCTCTCGCTCATAAGAGGGTGAAACTGGAGTAATAAATGCTTCTGTAGCTGAACATTTCACGCTAGAAGTTTGCATATATGTTTATAGTATGTGCAATCTCTCTACAAAATGGTTCTTGGACTGGACAGATGCAGTCCAAAATCCATTACTTTAGTATTGAACTGCTGTTGCTTTGTCCCATACAGTAAAATGTATCATGGTACAAGCTCTATTCAAGCTTTGTGTCCCCTGAAAACCTTGACTATGTTTCATAGCTTATTAACAATGCTTACTCAAGTCATTTCTCATTATAGATTTACAGGATTATCTTATTTATAAAAATTAATTTTGTTTTTGGCTTCAAAGTTGCTACTGTGCACAGCATAAATTACCCTGGGAGTCTTTTTTAACATTGAGGAATTGCCTATTTATTAGTCTTGTGAAAATCTGTTTTGTTTTATTTCTTGTTTATGGAATTTATGACTGGCCTACTTGCAGCCAAAATTCTGCATGCAAAGAATTTGCCTAAATGCATGTTTATTACATGTGACTGTGTGAGATGAAATGAGAGTGTTTACATGGTTACTAGATATTTAAATTCAAAGTAAATGGCAAAACAAAATAAGTTTTAAGTTCTGTCTACAGAATATTAAATGAACACAAACATTAATTATTCCAAACACTAATTATGTATTTGATGTATGGTTGTTTTTAGAAATTTGCATACAATGGATATGAATGTAATGGCAATATTGAGCCTTCTTTCATTTTTAATAGAAAAAAGTGGGTACACATTTTTAATAACTCCACACAGGTCAAAAATATAAACTGTACACCTAGTACTTGGTTAAATGTCACATAGGAACATCTTGACCAGCTGCTAATGATAAGCTCTATGCATCAGATGTAGACTTTAATATGATTTTCTGGCAAAAAAAAAAAAACTGACATTCCACATATTTCAGATACAGCTCAGATCAAGGCTTTAGAAAGTTCATTCCAAAAGCTTAATATTATTATTATTTTTCATATTCCACAATCACTTTTACCTTTGGTACTAAACATATTACTGGCTACTGTATCCAAGCAACTCTTTGTCAATCTTTGTCTCATATGACATAAAACAGTGGCCCACTTTAGTCAGGTTTGAAGCAGCAGCTTCTTTTTTGGCTGGCTTTTATTCATGGCAATGGAAAACTCACTTTTCTGTATAAAGTGATACTGGTGTTCCAGTAGCTTCCAGTTCATGGCAAGTCTTTAGTATCATTTAAAGGTCACTGTTTAGATGTTCTTTGAAACCTTGGTAAAGTGGCTTAAAAAAAGTATTGAAATTCTTGTTTCTTTATGATTTGCATATGTTTTTGTCACAGAAATTCATAGAAATCAAGCCCAATACCCACATGATATATTTACATGGGTCTGTAACTGACATTGGTCTTGTTTTGGGGTTTTGGAATAAACAAATATAAAGGCATATGCACCCACCAATATAAGAATATTGACTGCTGTTTATTCTTTTAAATAATTTTATTAGTTCGATTAAAAATGGTTTAAAGCTTAGATTTAGTTTATTTCATATATTCAGAATTTGATGAAACGTGATACACATTGTTCTCACTTTTCTATTGAAAAAAAAACTGCATTACATGTATATTATTTGAATACATTTTCATACATGTTCATATTAAATATATTGATATATATTAATATTAATATAATATATTTTATATATATCACAACTAATTATTATATTTTTTGTTGTTTGTTTAGTTTTTGTTTGTTTGTTTATTTGTTTTTATTACAAATTCCATGTTTTCTAAGATGAAATATCTTAATATGGTATATTGAACGTTTAGTTTACTTTATTGTAAAGTTTATTTTAGCTTATTTAAGTACTTCAATTCACCCTTGAACTGGATGGAAATTTTTAACTATGTGACACAGGATGTCTGTTACCAAAGTATTTTCTTATTTGTTCTAATAATATAAACACTGCTATTGTTCTGTCAAGCGTCCTGTCGGGTTTGAAATATCCTGTGGTCATGCTGCTTTTACATGCTTTTGATTTGTGCAAAATATGTTTCATTATTAGAATTTCTTAACCCTACTTCAGATGGTCTGAGACTCAACTTTGCTAAGATCAGACATCTAGCGTGCATAATCGGACGCAATCAATGTTTTCAGGAGTATCTGAAATTGTCACTTCTTCACGCAGGATTTTGAAAACCAGATGTGTTTGTCTTGAAGAGGGATTTAATTGAGACAAAATGTAGTCCCTATGTGGTCCAGTGCGCTTGTATTATGTCAACATGTTATGTCTGAGGGTCAAGACACAATAACTCTTTTGTACACCTATTAATTCATCTCACCTCAACTCAAAATGTGCAAAGGCTCAAATTCTAAGGATTGCTTTTGTTATGTTTACCAGTCGGAAAAAGTTAGTACTTTTTATTCTATTTTCATTCCGTTCATAGTTTGATATTAACGTGTTAATTAATTGAACAATAAATCTAACTGACGCGTTAACAAGTTTTCACAAAATTCTGATTAATATTGAAATTAAATAAATAGAAAGGTCTCAAATCTACAACTGTGTTGAAAGAGTGTGACAGACTGACAAATTCTAGTTGTTGTTTTCTTTTTGTTTTACGTTGGCGGTTCATACAAATAGTTGAGTTGATTTTCACTTTTTGACATCTGACAACCTTTCTGTACATTAAGTGGAAATGCTCCAGAATAAAATGTTTTATGTTTCATCACCCATGTATACTGGGATCGTGGCAAAATTATTAAACTGTAACGAGTGATGATGGCACGTAACAAAATATGTTACACCAACACTGTTGCTATATTCTTTAAGTTAAATGGATTTGACAAGAAGTGCGTTGATGCAATGTATTTTAATCACTTGAAAGCACTTGTCATATTCAAATAATGTAAAGTGCCTGTTTTTTGTACAATGATGAAAAACAATTAGTTTTTTTTTTTTATTTCTTAGCATGACAAAGGGGCACTTTTTCTTTACATGAATGAAATGTGGCAAGTGGTTGCAAAGTTTCTTTTTGTTAGTGGCAGCAGTCTGTAATTAATTGCGGTATAATATGAGTTTGATTAATCAAGCAATTGACAGTTTCCTTCCGAGTTTGACGTACTCAGGGAACTACCATTGACACTGACCTGGCTGCAGGCACACAAAACAGAACTGCACCGCCTCCTCCCCCAGGGCTTGAGTTGTGCTGCCATTTCCAGTGTTCAGAGATTGCCTATTAAATTGGCATGCTTATCTTGAGTATGCAGCGTTGAAGGACACCACAACCCAGGTCACACAAGTAGGCATGGTGTATGGTAATGCCATTGCCATTGCCAAATATAATACGTTAGCATACATTGCCACGTTATTATTCTACGTAAGTAGAGATTTTTTAATCAGTTACATTTGCTTTTATACTGAAGGATCGTAGTACATGGGTCCCAAAGTACGCAGAAATCAATTATTACCACGTTGACATTAGGGCTACATTTGCCAAGTTTCTTAGAATTTAATAAATGCACAAGTTAATAAATGCATTCTACTACTGAATGTAGCCAGTTAATACTTTAAACATAATATTTTAGGTGTTAAATTGCTTAGAGTTCATCAATCAATTGTATTTAAACAATTAGAAAAAATTCTACAATGCTAAAAACTACATTACATAATATATAACAACTAAAACATATTTGCTTTAGAATAGTCGTATTGGTAGTGTTTGAATGTGCACATTTATGAAATACAATCACGTCTATACTTAAAAACTGACGTCGCTGATCCATTATTGCCACGTCGTTACATCAGCTGTTCAGTGAATAAGCAGATGTAATTAATTTATTTGTATTTGTCTTCAAATGACAGAGACTTCAAAATAATCTGAATTGTATTTTTCTCTGTACTGTCCATATTTTACATGTATAAACATGTCACAAAACACTTAAATGGTTCATACATTGGTGGTTCATATACAAATATGCACGATATTCCATTAGAATTTAATACATTATTTACATCACGTTTAAGGTGCCAAAACAAACAGTGTGCCAAACGTTCACTTTGGCCGTGTTTACCTTGAAAAACGATAGTTTTGTACAGTTGACAAATTCTGACGCTCAATATGTAGGTTACAAAATATATATTATAAATTATGAATAGGCTAGAATTGTAAATAGTCCCAGTTTTAAATACCGTATATATACCGATTTTTATACCGTAACACAAGCATGTGACTGTTCATCTAATCTTTGCAACTTTTATAATGAGATCATATGACCTTTATAATGGACCATCTGACGTCCTAATGTTAGATAGCAAACTTACCTCATCTTCTGCAGGCTAAGATTAAGATTATAGCTGCACTGTGATTTACTTCATTCTTGAAAGACGGGAAGCTAGACAAGTATAACCTGCTCGGCTCAGCGTGGTCTCGTTATGGTGCTTTACAAGTGGGCAGGAAGTTTGACAGTAAGACCATTAAAGCATTTCCTGGGTACAGTAGCTGCCACGAGGCAGCAACGCGCCCATTTGGGAATGGCTCTAGAATCACGGCTGAGCTGTGGGGACAAGACTGAAGCTTCAGTTCGGACGATGTGAAATAATAAAGGTTTTTGATCAACACGTGGTGTTTTGCGTTTAACATTTGCCATTTGAATTCAGCAAGACCCAATGGCCTTATATGTGTCTTTTGTAGACTGGTCGCTATGCCCTAAGGCTGTATTTCTGCCTTCACTGTGTATGACTGTGATGACAGGCGCAGACCAGAGGCCTTGAACTTGGACGGTTTGTTTAAGGAGGGACTGTGTCTATCCCTGCCGCCTGAACAAGCCCTTCAGGGAGGGCCAGACACGTCACTTTAAACTTGGCCTTGACCTTGAAGGCCCCGCCTGACCTGTAAAAGACAACCGTCTGGATGTGTGTGTGTGTGTGTGTGTGTGTGTGTGTGTGTGTGTGTGTGTGTGTGTGGGTGGGTGCGTGTGTGTGGGTGTAGTGTGGCTGGGGGTGGGGGGTGGCTCTTGCTCATCCTTTTTAAAAATATTTCAAGCGCCAGCCTCTCCACACAAAGTAGAAAACTGTTTCAAATAGTGTTGCTTTTGAGAAAGCCTTTACAACATACACAAAAATTTACACACACACACACACACACACACACACACACACACACACACACACACGCACGCACGCACGCACGCACGCACGCACACACACAAAGTTTTTTGCATTAAATTGTTCTTGATCTTCACAAATTGATGTGTATAGTTTATATACCACCAAATGGAGTCCTGCTATTATTGTTTTTGTGAGTGTAGAACCTTTTGGTATCAGAATGTAGAATACTGTTCTTGTTCTCCTTTTTCCCAAAGTAACATTTCAACTGTATTGTTGAAGTAGAACTTTTTTCATGGCATTGCTCCAAAAACATATGAATCAAAAATTTTCTTCAACAAATACCAAGTGTACAAGGACTTTTTTCTTGGTGCAGGTGTCGACATAAAAATAAATGCATTTAAAACAAGAACAAAAATGAATAAAACAAAACAACAGAAAACATGTAATTAACTATATAAATCCACAAAATATAAAATTGACGTAAAAAATATTAAATAGAAATACAGACATTAACAAATAAATTACATTGTTAAGCTTTGTCCGGTTCCTGTGTGGTCAATTTCGGACGTTTTGTCACAATAAGACAAACAATAAATTCATCACATATCCTGCACAGCCACAGAGATCGTGCCTGAAACCGCTTTTCGATATTCATAAATATGCATAAATAATGTTTTGTATGAAAAATGTAGAATTTGAGGATAATAAATGTATTTTAGTTTGAAATATTTATCGTGTAACTAATGATCCAAATGTATGTCGCTATGCTTAATTTACATCGGGAGATGAAACACAAACCAATTCCTAATTAACTTCATGTAAATACGTCAAGTAAATATATTTGAATTACGCAGCTAGAATTTCGTTCAAAGGTCGATCACTGGTACACACCCATCTCTGTTGTTTTGCAATTTTAGTACATTAACTGAAGGCTTTTACGCGGCTCGTGCATGTTGCACCGTGGAGAAGGTCGGGCAATTAAAAAAGGAGATTTCCATGAAACTACATTATGAAATGTACGGTTTGATGTACGGGGATGTGAGGTTTTTGCTTGAATACGTAAAATACCAAGTCAATATTATTAGCGTTCATGTTGTGATTTGATAGATTTAGTATATTTTATCAATTGTATTTGCATTCATATGACATTGCATACACCCTGATTGATTAGTGCAATTGCGTAAACATTAGCTGAATACTGAATACAGTCAGACGTAACTTCCTAAATGTTCAACACTACACTCTCATGTGTCCTACGCAGCACACCTCTGCTTTTTAAGTCGGTTTATCCATCAATCCTATCCATATAAAATAAATTGATGGTTCAGTGGAGAACACTTCAATATTAAAAATGACACATATTTACCATTCTACTTATATATGTCATATTCTACACGGCTGTAAAGTGAGGGGTACTTTTACTTCTTATTTTCTGTTTTAGTTAATGCCACCAAATTAGGATTACATTGCGGGAATCTTATTTTAATGATTTTCTGAAAAACACAATTTGTATTTGTGTTTATATTCAATACATTGAAAACAAATCCAGTAGAATCTTAATATATGCTGCAAAGTAGCATTTTGTAAACAGGGCTACTCCATTACAACGTCGTTATAGGCAATGAAAACACTGGCACAGACACACCAAAAGGGTTTTGTAGAGGTCTATTATCAGGGAAAGTGATAGACGTGTATAGGAGGCAAGATGCAGATGCGCACCTCCGTCTTCATTTCGCCGGGACCGAGCAGCAGGGCGACAAAAAAATGAACCGAAGTCCCTTCTTCTGGGTTAGTTTTGAGCGTCACGTGACCTGAGTTTCGTCCAATGACTACTCGCCGATTCACATGTTACCCCCATTGCGTCATTGCAGCTGTATCGATGTAACCTTGTGTCCTGCTCCTTACTTTGGTCTTTGCAAGATAATTCTCCATCCGAATGGTAGGCGTGCTATGACCACCTCCCTGCTGCTGAATCCTCGCTGGGCGGACACGGTAATGTTTGTGTATGAAAACAACTTGGATGAGCTTAACAAGAACATGGAAGGTCTGGTTGGTAGCGGTAATTTCGCGGCCAACCAGTGCAGGAATCTGATGGCACACTCAGCTTTGAGCGCGCATCCTTCCAGCCTCGTGCATGGCTCCAGTTATTCCACCGTGGATGTATCGACATCGAGTTCGGCTGAAGCGTCCAAACAGTGTACCCCATGTCCGACGGTTCCCCAAGCCTCTTCCACCGGGCCTATTCCTTATGGCTACTTTGGCAACAGCTACTATCCCTGCAGAATGGGGCGGGGTTCCCTCAAGTCTTGTACTCAACCGAGCGCGCTTAGCTACACAGCAGAAAAATACATGGACACCCCGGTCACGTCTGAAGAGTATCCCAGCAGGGCCAAAGAATTCGCCTTCTACCACGGCTATCCCAGTCCGTATCAGTCCATGGCCAGTTATTTGGATGTGTCGGTGGTCCAGACCTTAGGGACGGGGGAACCTCGGCACGACAGCCTCTTGCCTATGGACAGTTACCAACCCTGGGCTCTGGCTAATGGATGGGGAGGTCAGATGTACTGCTCCAAGGACCAGAGCCAAGCGGGCCATCTATGGAAATCTGCGTTAGCAGGTATTGCCTATATAACGAAAAATGTTATTTGTTATTTCAGTTGAAATTGAACATTGTAAAATATCAGAGCTTCTAGTAGACGCGTCAGAGTAGAGCTTAGTCGCTCTAATTTAAAGTACAAAAATCTTACTTTGCTCATTGTGCAGTTTAGAACAACATCTCCTTAAACAGAGCTTCATCTACGAATGAGAAGTGGTACAATGCAGACTGTTGACATTAGGTTTGTGGAAATGGTAGACAAGTCCATCAGCTATAACCCTGTTTGTTATTTGTTCCAGATGTTGTGGCCCACCAACATGATGGAGGCTCTTTCCGCCGAGGTAGAAAGAAAAGGATACCGTATACCAAAGTGCAGCTCAAGGAACTAGAGAAAGAGTATGCTGCCAACAAATTCATCACAAAAGACAAGAGGAGAAAAATTTCTGCGGTGACCAACTTGTCCGAAAGGCAGATCACAATCTGGTTTCAAAACAGGAGGGTAAAGGAAAAGAAATTTATTGCCAAAGTTAAGACCAGCGCGCCGTAGTGCGGATTTCAGCAACTGGACTTCTTCCGCTATGACTTCAGATTGAAGAAAACTAAATGTCGACTTCATGTATTTTTTTTAACTGGGCTTCTTCGTGCTCTCTTTGCTTGCGTATTCACATTACGAAAGACTATATGGATGGACAAAAATAAGACACATGAATAAAGTACTATATACTTGTAAATATGCCTGCCTAAATGTAACGTTGTTTGCTTGAAGCCCTTTTAGATGTGTTTTATATGGATTTTACTCATAGACTAAACGTTAGGCATGCCAGTGTTCTTGCTGCAGGGCTATAGCTTATTATACTATATACATCAATATTTCTTATAACTGTTATATCGCTTGTAATACAGTAAGAAACTCACACACACACACACACACACACACACACACACACACACACACACTCACACACACGCGCGCGCGCACGCACGCACGCACGCACGCACGCACACACACACACACACACACACACGCTCACACATGCATTGAATGTGTGTTAATATCCCTTTTCTTGTTCGCATGCAGTTAGTGAAACTTTTTTACAAGATTAATTTACCCACCTCTATACGATATCAACACAATTAGGCGAGCATTGTCGAGGTTGTCCTGATTATATTGAGATCAGATGAATGTTTGGTAACACCCTGTAAAAATATATTATTCTGTTATAATATAAAAGGTGACATCTTAATAGTTACACCAAGTGTTTTCCCCTTAAGTGTAGCATTTACATGCATGTACTTTTCGATCAAATTACAGTGTTTATGGTGCCTGTACAATCCTTCAAGCTGAAACATTTTATATTCCCATGGTGTTAGTTTTTTTGTTTATTTGTTGTTGTTTTTTTATTGCAATTTTGTTGTCGTTCTTCTGACAATCTTTGACATGGGTCTAATTTTTACACTTATATGTTTGAATTGTCAGATTACTTGGACCACACGTTTCAGTAATCCCAGTGGAAATTGTGTAAACGTATCCTAACTGCTTTTCAATGCGTAAATAAAAAGATGAGCTTTCATGCTCAAAACGCAGGATCTGAAACGGACTGATGGGGGTTGGGCTTCAGGGTATTTTGCTCTTGGCAGCTGGGGGAAAGAGTGCGCGACTTGTAGACAGACCCACTAAATCAGCCCTTAACCTTGACCTTGAAAATCACGTGCTCTTTAGATAAGCATCAGTTTTTAAGTATCCCATGGATATCTTTGCATTGCTTAAAAATGTTTCTACATATGAAGATTGCGGGTGTCTACTCGTTCTCCTTTATTTCCCTGGCTATTCTTTTAGCGATGGAATTATCCCCCGTTCTTCTTTCACAAAACGAAATGTTAATGTTAATGCTGTTAATTCTCTCTATGAATATAGCAAGATCCAAGATTTTTAAAGTACCCTCTATTTCTTCCTTGCCGAAAGAACTTTATAGTACCTTAAACTTTGAGCTCAAAGACATAAATATCCTCCTGTTGTGTGTCTCATTCAGGTAAACAGATTTACGCACCCTGGTCTACTTTGTAATTTCCTACAGGCGTATAATTTACGTTCATGTCCGACTTGGATCAGCGGTTTAACTGTCTGACAGTGAGCAGAGTCTTTGCGTGCTGCTCTTGCAGCTCTATACTTTATGCGGGTGGATTAGTGACGATGTAAAAAGGCCATTATTATTCATCATCACCTTTGTCAACCCTCACGTTTTATCTTTGCCCTGCTTGCGCTGCTTGCAATTTCTTCACCGGCTGATGTCCTTACGTTTTTCCTCACCTCGTGCAATTAATCTCTGCTTTAAATTCAGAAGGTTATTGTGTCCTGTGGCCTTGTATTTGGTAATTACCCAGAACATAATGCAAATTAGTTTGTAGTATTAAAGTGGACAACGAAGGCCCGGACATGTAGACAGGAGCCTGGGTCGCAACAAATGAATGCAATCACTTCATATGACAGTCAGGACAACGAGGAGGAGTATACTGGACATTCTTAAAGGTTTTTCGTATTAATATGAAGAAAACCAATAACATAGCACAACCATTTTAGACTATGTTACGGTGTAACATGTGTAGTAACTAACCACGCACTATAAGTGCCCTTAAATGTGTTATATCTTCCAGTTGTGATACATTCTCTCTACAGCCAATAATCTCTTACCTTCCAGTCAAATCAACTGGAAACTGCAAGTCAATATATCCTGATAGAAATTCTAAAATAAATACGACCAGTTCTGAATGTTCTAAAATATATACCATCAATATTAAATACTATAAAACACATTCTGATAAAAAAAGATATAATCAGTTCCGAATATTCTGAATGTGGTGTGTTCATGTACAGGTCGTGAATATGAGACAGAAGTTAGTTTTACAAATTACTTTTATCTTCACTGATTTGAAGCTACCATGTAGGCTTCAACGATATTGAATTTTTTCTTATTATCATTCAAATTAATTTGAATAAATAAATACAAAAATTGAAAAAATACTATTATTATTATTATTATTATTATTATTATTATTATTATTATTATTATTATTATTATTATTATCAAGCACAAAATTTTCATTTTGTACATGCTTTGAAAGTTCGTCTGGTAAATGTTTAAGTTGGGAATGTTTCTTTTTATCTTAATGCAAAGCCACGAATGTAGACGTGATTTCACCCAGACTTAGACTATGGAATACAGGCAATAAAGCATGCAAGCCCTTTCTTGCACTTCTTGTTAACATTGAACTTGACAAAAGCATTCTAACAAACGGTGCATCTGCCTGGTGTTTACATTGTGATTTTACTGTCGTTCCTCTCCTTCTTTACAAATTCACAATAATATAACAGCCAGACAATTCGGAGAATATCGACACTGTAAGCTGTCTCTGAAACCCATAACACATTTGTTTGTTATATGTCCAAGACAAAGGGAATATTGCTTTTAAGAATTACTGTACGTTTTCAGTTAGCATGTCATTGTTTCTACTTTTTACATTGATTATTATAAAGCGCTCATTTAAAAGCAGGCACTCACATTATACAGGACTGAACAAAACCAATGGCGATATAGGTAGAACACAAATACATTGCAAATAAAAATTAGGCCATAGTTGTATAATTAATATGACTAATCAGAGGTTGGATTGGTGAAGTAGAACTGTCGGCACCTCTTTAAAGATCCACAACAACAACAACAACAACAAAAACAACAAAACGTTCTAGGATCTTGTCGTGCTGGACTGTTGTTTGTTGTTTATTTAATTCAAATCTAATCCTGCTTTTGTGCAACGTGTGAGCTCTGCTTGCTTTAAAGGAATGCTGGACACATTGCCCTCAAGTTCACGTCCAGATTCCCTCCCCCACCTAAACTCCCCCTTTCAGGATCGTCCACCCCTCCATCCCCGTCTGCGTCTCGGACAGGCTTTTGTTACGCGGCGGACTTTGCAGTTGAACTTGAGACATCTTGTAAACAATAAGTTGTCTGGCCCCTGTCTGCTTCCCGGACTCACTGACCACCTCTGTCCAAAGACGCAGGAAGAAAAGAAATGACTTCACACTAAAGGCCCCCAACGACGCGGGGAGAACTTTTTGTGCACGGCCAAAACCTACCTTAGTGAAAAATAATGTGTTGCCGTGAGAATTTTGTGTTTTGTAGGGCATGTTCATACTTGGGGAAGTTCTGATTTCAACGTGGAGTATTTGTTTTCTCCTGCCTTTTTATAAATAGAAGAGGGAGACGAAAACAATGCTACTCCAATAAATGTTGGTAATTAATGCCTTTTTAAGTTCAGCTGTAAGAGGTAACACAAACAGACTTGAAAGTAACATGTAAAAAAATACCTGACTTGATCTGGATTCATTGATCATATAGAGATGATATTGGAATTAGGAGGTATTTTGTGATCATTAATGAATTTTAGTTTCCTCAATAAAAAACAAAACAGAGAAACATATCTGAGATGATAACATTGTATACGAAAGAATAATGTAATAAACTCCAGAGTGGATAAATTGCCTAACTATTAAAATGGTTAATTGGGGATAGAGAGTACAGTGCTTGCTTTAATGCTACATACTAGCTCATTATTTAAGTAAATTTCAGGGTTTGTATTCAAGACTACTATTACTAATACTGAGATTGGAGGAAGGAGAATAAACATTTGTATTTCATTTTTGCTAGTGATTTTATTTTCGTTATAATGTAACACATCCAAGCTTCGAATGAGTGACTATGATACACAGTTTTATTCATAAAAAATAAGAATTTTATTCCGTCGTTCAATAATGCGCATTAACGCTGAATTTTCAGAATGTGTTGTGCAGTGTTTAAACTGATGATCTAAACTTTTCCATTAAGAGTATGTGTCTGAAATGATGTCAACCAAGAGCTATTTACAAGCCTCTCTTTATATTCCTTCTGCATTATTTTAGCTGGATGTGCTTTCGGTTAATTAACGTTAAGAGCATAAATTACCTTCGAATACCTTTCTATTTAATCAAACTCTCTCTCTTTTCACATAAACAGACTAATCCAGCACATTTGTACTAACTGAATTGAAATAATTTAGTTCTTTGGATATGAGAAGTGGAATAGTTCTTTTTTTTAATCAAAAATTAAAGGAAACTACAATGAAAGTTGACTGATGCTGAGTGCTACAGTTAGGAATTTCTTGATCTAGCGTCTTGGTCTGTTGTGACAAGGATCATAATTAGTGACGGAGAGGATTATGGAAGAGTATTAATGGTGAGTATTCATTGTCCAGCTCCCATCATCTCCAGATTAATTCAATAAATGTTCATTGCAACTCTGTCAAATATTACCACAAAAGGAGTTTATGAGCCGAAATATGTACATTCACAGTAAATATTCTACGGCAATAAACTCCACAACTCCTCAGGAAATTAAAAGGTTTCACCTCACATTTTTTCCTCACCTCAAGATGTTTGTTTCGGGTCAATTATTGTTCGTGTGGACTATGTTTACTATTTTTATTTACCAGTCACGCTATTGATCGCGAACTGCCAACGCTAAGTCAAATATTGTTTATTGTTTCTGTCTCTTTTATAACTACTATAAAATGTCAAGTATCAGAAACTGAGCTGGAGTCTTAAGTCTGATTTCATTCTGAGGTTCTTGTCAGGTAAACGCAAATACTCAGCACGTTAATTGTCTGGCTTGCATGTAGAAATGTTACAGTGGAACAGTGACTTGTGTTGACAAACAAAACCGTTTCAGTCGAGTTAATATGCAGCAGGCCACCCGTGAGTGGTGACATCACGTGATGACTCTTGTCCCATTGCAACTAAATACCAGGCGACTTCTAACACCATCAACATAACTTAAGGGCAATGCAATAAAATAACTAAATGTATTGGCATGCACACACGCAACTCATGTGTGAAATTTTACAGGGTCTACAATTATGTTGACCTTATAAAGTCGAATTGGTTGTGGAATGAATTGAGGTTCTGTGGTATGAAGGCTCTTTATTTGTTCCTTTTCCCCGTTTCATTTAAATCATTTCGGAAGCCAAACCGGTAAATGTGCGGTTTAAGGACTGTTCGCAGATTTCATGGACATACACTTACAGCACAGCACGTCATTGATTTCTTTTTCATCAATTGCTTTTGCTTATCTTTGCAATAATTGAACACCACTTAAAAGCAGGAGGTTTCATCTAGAGAAGTACTTTCCATTATACCTGTTTACGTAATTTTTAAGCATGGTTTAATGTCAGACGTCGTTCAGAGTCAAATTCGCCGCGACGCGCGTCAGAAACATCTGCATGGAGCTAAATGAGCGCCACCCGCAAATGTTTAGCAGCAGCTGCTCCAACCCTCTGGCACTCTGTGTATGTGGTCCAGATGTGTTCTGCTGGTTGCGTTAATGTGCAGAATTGTCCTACCAACCTTTGCCGTGGCAGAACGTAATGAAGAATTGACCTCAATACTTTTTATTATTACGAAGTATTAATGTATTTATTTATTTATCACAATGTGATTATTTTATTGACGAGAGCGGATTTATATAGCCCAAAGGCATATCACAGACCACAGACGACAGTGAAGGTCAGTTAATGTCTATGCAGATACAAATGGAGGCAGAAGCAATTGTTTTGTGTGTTTGTTCATCTTGTCTGGAGACGTTTACAGTTTAACCTTTTGACATACAATATCAAACGGAGCTTATTAGTCATTATGTAATTGCTGTTTCTTCTCTTCCGCACTTTTATTATATAACTAAATAACAATACTACTACTACTACTATTACTACTACTAATACTACTACTACTACTACTACTACTACTAATAATAATAATAATAATAATAATAATAATAATAATAATAATAATAATAATAATAATAATAATAATAGTGAAACAAGCTTATACTACATACAATAATACAATATATTATATTTGTAATAAATTAGTATGTTTACTAATTAAGCATAGTCACGTAGCACACACCTTGATATTATCACATAACTGCAAAGGACCGTTATCATGTATCATGATCATTTTGGAGTATTACAAGTAGCTGACAACATAAGTATGCTTTTGCTTGAATTTATTATCTATTTTCTTGCAATTATCACACAAACTGAATACAAGATGTATCACATCTTTCTAATGTTGAAGGTTATGGAGAAACGACTATGCTGGATTTTTTCATTCGATTATCTATAGATTTTGAGACTTGTAATTATAAGTCAGGTAGATTTGCATATGGGCTTACATTAAGGATGATAAATGCTGTATATCAGAAAATATACAGTGGGATTTGTGATTAAGATTTAATTTTACACTTGGTACTAAATAAAATTTACAGCTTCTGCAATTATTAATTCTACCCTTCTCTTCCCCATCTGGAGGTGGAGGTCTAGCTTAACCACAGACAATTGATATGCCACTACTAAATAGTCACAAATAGATATAAATTCTTAAAGAATAATTATAATAGTTCTAATAATTCTAAAAGAATATTATGTTGATTGAAGTTAGTCTAATAATTTAGCCCATCATAATCTTTTGTAACTACACTGAAGTGTAAAAAAAATCAGAAGTACTGGCCTGCCATTAAATAAATAAAAGTTTCTCAAATATCATTTTGAACCAACAATAAGTAAATCACTGTCACTGATCTTGTACTTTTCATGTTGGCAAATAAGAAGATTAAACTTGAACACTAAATTTAAACATACAAGCATTTCTGGATCATATATATGGGTTGTTGTATTGGTATGACATTTTAACTGAGCTTGATTACACAAAAATGTTTCATTTAAAACTTATTATATTAATTGTGTGTTTATTATTTATGTTTGCATTCATTTCTATAGACTTTGTGTTATTAGATATACATACAGGGAACTCTGCTCAAGTCAGAACATTACAGTCCAATGGGACATTTTTCACTCAGCTGCTGGTATATGCTGACATACATTTATGGGGGACATTTTTAATATTTTGTCAGTAACCAAATATAAATGTAAAAGTTTTCAAGTGGTCTCTTTGTGTGACATGCATGGCCATAGCTGTCAACATTAAGCAGTTGAAGAAGCATTAATTCTGTCAACAGTCACACTTAAGTACTTGTGTGTCATTAGGCTTCAACAGCACTATGAAATGTATCCTAAAGTGAGATTGTGTCTATATGGTTAATATTATTACTCATGATGTTCTATATCAGTCTGATAAGCATGTAAAAGCATGTTTCTCAAAATCCATAATTTGGTAAATGATCATTGTATTGATTTTTTTTGTATTTCACCTCATTTTCAGGTTTTGGAAAAAGAAGCACAAATAGACATGGATCCAAAAGCCAAGAAACTGTGCATAAGGATATCATGAAATTGTGATGTAGTGCTACACAGATCATTTAAAATCTAGTAGTGAGGATTAAACTTTTTCACATGCAAGACTCATAAACAAAGGCTTTGTTGTGTTGCTGTGTTGTACTTCATTTTTCCAAACATATGAGTAATATGACATTCTTTTAAAGTTCTAGTTTATTTTAAAGATTTACAGAACTAAGAGAATGTTCAGTTTTCATGCTATATAATCAAATCAATGTGATATTCTAAAGATCTGTAGCCACATGTAGCAATCATTAGATTATTTTAATGTCATGTGGTTTACATGTGTTGTGTCTGATAACTGCCCAATAATACTCACATTTCTTTATATTACTTTTTTCATCTATTACATAAAATGCAAATAATTACAAAACATGAAAGTTGTTTTATTTGAAAAGAAATGCAACAAAATGTCACTTCTCCATGCTTTTCTAGGTCATTTATAACAGCATAGTGAAACTCCTAAAGTTTTGGACTAATAACTAATTGCTTATATACTTATATGGCATATATTATATACCATACTCATGGTAAATAATCAAATCACCTAAACAAATGTTCTGTTTGTAAGTTAAAACATTCATTAGACTAACATAATACAGCTACCCTTTGCAAGTGTAAAGCAAACTTTACTGGTTGTGTAAAAATTTTCAATAATATTATTATGCCTGTTATTACCTGTGCTAAACCAGCTAAACTTGCATATATCAATATATAACTCAAAAATAATGCTAGTTGGTTTCACTCCACCAGATATGTTCCAACATTTTACAGTGTAGTAATTGAAAACTGTGTTTGTGATTTTATTTGTTTCTAATATATTTTTAAAAATGAATATGTGTATCTTGTTTCATATAGGTAACTTTATCATGAACGTATTGAGAAGTTCCTGGTCTTTATAATTTTATTTACCAACCATAATAAACTCTCAAGATGTTTCTTTGCCTTAAATGTTTCTAAGATACTGGATTCTGTCACAGATTCTGATTTAGGAAAGAGATTATATTCATGGGGTACAGTTTGACTTTTGTTGGAAGTCTGGTGACACTGTTAATAACACAGAAGACCTTTTCAAATGCGAGTGTAATGATGGCACTGCAGGTAGAGTGTTTGCCACAAAGCTCAAGAAGCTTGAATTTGTGGCTTTAGTTGTTACTCCAGTGTGTTATTCCAGTTGCTGTATGGATTTCCTACTCTGGGTTATACCCTCCACCCCATGGTCCAGACCAACCACACTCCTGAATTGGCCAAACAAATGAAATTAAATGAATTTGGCAAATATGCTTATATTGTCTTAGACACTGTGTGTGACTTCTTAATTATCTTAACAGAATGCAGAGTCATTGTATATATTAGGTAGTTGTCGTTTGTTTAACAAGGACATATTCCTTGGGTTTTTCTGTTTGTAGATTCATTTATCCATTTAAAATCCACATATATACATATTACAACTGTAATTTATTATTGCCACCCTCTATAACACTGGATCCATTGGAAGGAACGGAACTCAACAGTCTAATATCACTGTGCTGTTGACAAAAACATAAGACTTATACTTTAATTTTGAAACAAAATATTTATTGTTATTGACAATACAGAGCATTTTATAGTGTATACAGTTACAACTTCAGCAGTTAAAACTGCTTTATATCATGAGCAATTATCCCTCATCATGAAAATCGACCAACTTAAGTTTTATTTCAAAGTGGGTCAAATGATCAATTATTAATATTAATATTAATATTAATTTCTTCTAAAATCGGTTGACCATGTTATACGATATCATCATTTGTAATGTTAGTTAATTTTCATCAGCAAATTCAGCAAAAATATATTTAGATATGTTACATTGTGTATCAAATTACATATTTTTACATTATAAAATTTGTCACTTGTAGATCTCCAGGTCATTTGTTTTATTTGTTTAGTTTTAAAAGCCTACCTCAAATAGCATATTGTATCATTTTAATTAGCTTGTGTGGTACAAACACAGGCATATAAACTTATTAATTAAAAAATAAAAATAAAATTAGGATTAGGACATATATATATATATATATATATATATATATATATATATATATATATATATTTATATATATATATATATATATNCCCAAGTCGTGTTCAAATCAGAGCCTTGCACAGACATTCGACGTGACCTTGTTTCACTGTGAAGGACGAACACCAAACAACTTGTCTTGTCGGCTGACTGAAACCTCTTATCTCGGAACGCCGGTCAGTAAAAAAAAAAGCTCCTATCAATGGAAAAAGAAAATCACGTCTGAACCAAGGGCACTTTTACTGAAGTGAGAGACTTGTCATGGCAGTGTTTGACCATAAGATGGCAGAAGAGAAGTCAACTGGCACAATTAATGTGGACCTGTAGTATCTGTTGAGAATTCATGATGGAAAAAGTCAGGTTTAATTCACAGTACCCTGTTATATATATATATATATATATATATATATATATATATATATATATATATATATATATATATATATATATATAACAGGGTACTGTGAATTAAACCTGACTTTTTCCATCATGAATTCTCAACAGATACTACAGGTCCACATTAATTGTGCCAGTTGACTTCTCTTCTGCCATCTTATGGTCAAACACTGCCATGACAAGTCTCTCACTTCAGTAAAAGTGCCCTTGGTTCAGACGTGATTTTCTTTTTCCATTGATAGGAGCTTTTTTTTTTACTGACCGGCGTTCCGAGATAAGAGGTTTCAGTCAGCCGACAAGACAAGTTGTTTGGTGTTCGTCCTTCACAGTGAAACAAGGTCACGTCGAATGTCTGTGCAAGGCTCTGATTTGAACACGACTTGGGAGTTTTACGATTGTGAAAAAGGGGGGAAAACCGGTTAGACTCTGAATGACGACACTGACTGGAGGTTTTACAGGAAGTCTCTTTATTGAATTGTTCTCACTCTGATAGTCACCCGGGGGACATTGTGCGTGCGTTCTTTGACTTAATTGTCTGTTGGCGCCTGTAAAAAGACACTGAAATACACAACAACAAAAGATTTCATCCATGGTAAGAAAAAAAAGGTGGCTGTCCAGTTCGCATAAAATTGAATTTATAATTTGAGCCACTTTCAAATTATCTTATTTTGAATTAATCAAAATGTTTTCTCCCATTTCCAAATGCTTTTCCATTGTTCCCATTCATGTATTTTGTGTCGTGTGAGTAGCAAGGATGGTAATCACTCCAGATATTTTTAAGACACTATCGACCTCAAGAATAGGGTATTCAAATATGCTGAAATAGCAGACTTGTTCTTTCTTTCTTTCTTTCTTTCTTTCTTTCTTTCTTTCTTTCTTTCTTTCTTTCTTTCTTTCTTTCTTTCTTTCTTTCTTTTGTGAATGGGCTTCCCTTCACCTCTGCAATACTGACATCTAGTGGCTGCTGAAGAGAATGACACTTTAAGATTTCGCTCTTGACCATAAACTGTGAGTGTGAAGAACCTGTGAAGGCTATGTCAGGGTTCTTCACACCTCTTTTAGAACGGCGTGATTCTTTAAGGAAAACAAAATTAGCATTGCTCAAGAAATATAGCTAGTTCAACTCCTTAGACAGAGAAAGCCTGAAATCATTTGAAAAATAGTCCTGTGACATGTTTCTTGTTTTGTTGTTTTGTAGTTTTTAACTGAGAAGTAGTAATGACAGCCCCTGTGGTGACTTGCCTAAAAGCACACGTTTTCTGCAAATCCTAATGCACTTACTTTTGCTTTCACAACTTTAAGTAAACAAAATAATCCTTATTTGAGATCTTATGAAAAAAATACATATGGGGGGGGGGGGTGCAGGGGTAGCATTTGATGAAAAAGAGGTGGAAAAGAAGAGACATAAACAAAGTTAAATAAACAAACAATATATACTATGTGTTTTTTGTTTGTTTGTTTGTTTGTTTGTTTGTTTGGGTTTTTTTGTTTGTTTGTTTTTTTGCTATTTTTATTATTCATGACCAATACTATTATTATGTGCACTTTGTAGTTATATAATATCAGACTGTATTCTGTCTGTACACTTTATTAACCACATTTTGGACCCCCATAAGACCAGCACAGAGCAAATGTTATGTGGGTGGTGGATCATTGTCAGCACTGTAATAATATATGGTGGTGGTGTATTAGTGTGTGTTTTTAAACACTGTCCACTTTTTTTGGACACCCCTACCTTGTTGGTCCACTTTGTAGATGTAAAGTCGGAGGCAAAATCTTATCTGTTGCTGCACAGTTTGTGTTGATCATTCTCTAGTACTTTAGTCCCAGGACACTGCCCGTATGATGCACTCTGGATATTTTTGGTTGGTGGACTAGTGAGGGGTTTAAAAACTTCAGCAGCACTGCTTATCTTGTTTGTCTTATCCAATCATACAGACACAACACACACTAACACACCACCACCACATCAGGGTCACTGCAGTGCTCACATTGATCCACCACCCAGATAATACCTTTGGCTTCGCTCTTCGGTGGTAGTTTGGAGGAGACACACTTCAGTCTTATATATTAGAACTACAAAATACACGTAATCTATACGTTATCTGTTGAACTGCTAATGTCCACTAAGAGTATAGCGGGTCATACTGTGTCTTGACTGTGCATACTGGCATTCATGAATAAGGTTTAACATAAAATACTAAAGAACTTAATCATCTATAGTACATAATATAATTAAAAGATACAGATAAAATGGCGAAATATCTACATGTAAGATACAAGACATCACAATTGTCTGGCTATGATCTTTTCGTCCTCAGGCATCACAGCCTTAACCCTGGCATTATCTTATTTTGGGATTTATTATTATCTTTATCATTATCTTATTTTTGCTCTTGTATATTGCAAATAAATGGTATGCAGTAGTATAACATATATTTTTCTCAATTTAATAAAATAGAACGGATAATAACCATATTTAAAAATGCAAGTTTGTTCAAAAATGCAAGTTAAAACTTTGCCATGCAGAAACATCTCTGTTTTTTTTCAGACCATTCAAGATGGACAGGGGTGAAGTGGAAAAGTTTCACAAAGGAGCTTAGGCTGAGAGGAGGTAGTTTTATTTCTTTATCTGGTTAATATCTGGTTTCTTCTTTGCATCATAGAGTTTTAACTTTGCATTTGTAGATGCAGTGAAGAACTGTATTCACAAACAATGATTTTGCAAAGTGTTCCACTACAAAATTGTGTCTGCTTTAATGGAGTGCTGCCTAAGCCTGAATATCACAGCCAGAAAAAACTGGCTTTTAGTCTTTAGTTGCCTTATCCAAACTTTATTGCTGCAATCAAATTTAAAACAGACAAGTTTAAACAATACAAAACAAAACAAAAATTCTCAGTTCCATTTTTTGGAAAAGGGGTTGCCAATAAAATCTCTTTATGATCAATTTACAATCAGGTGTCCCGTAACTTTTGGCATGTCAATGCACATCAGTTTACTGCATGGTGAGTGAGAGGCCATTTAAAAGACCGCAATAAGCAGTGTCTGTGAAATGTACAATACATATAATACAAAGCAGTATCTCTCCAAAGATTAAAAAAGTTAAAACCTTTCATCAAACTTTCTTTGGGAGCAATTACAGCCTTAAGTCTTTTTGAGTATAATGCTTGGCATACCTGTTTTGGGGATTTTTCTCACATTCTTCATTGCAGAACCTCTCAAAATCTGCCAGTTTTGATGAGAAGCATTGGTGCACAGCCATTTTTAGATATATTTAGCTAGATATATTAGATAGTTAGATAGAGTTCAGATGTTATATTAGATGTTCAACCAGGTTCAAGTCTGGGCTCTGGGTGGGCCACTCTAGGACATTCACAGAGTTGTCCTGAAACACCTTCATCTCAGTCTGAGGTCCAGACATGTCCAAAGCACGCTGGAGTAGGTTATCATCAAGGATCCCTCTGTACATCGCTGCAGTTAGCTTTTGATTTACCCTGACTAATCTGCCAGTTCCTGCTGCAGGAAAACATTCCCACAGCATGATGCTGCCACCACCATGCTTCACTGTAGGAATGGTATTGGCGAAGTGATGAGCAGTGCCTGGTTTCCTCCAGACATGATGCTTGGCATTCAGTCCAAAAAGTTCTATCTTTTTTTTTCTCATGGTCCAAACGTCCTTTTGGCAAACACGAGATGGGCTGTCATGTGCCTTTTACTGAGGAATGGCTTCCATCTGGACACTCTACCAAACAGACTTGATTGATGGAGTGCTGCAGAAATGGTTGTCCTTCTGGAAGGTTCTTCTTCTTCCATTTACAGATGATGGAGACAACTGTGCTCATTGGGACCTCCAAAGCTGCAGAAAAATTTCTGTACCCTTGCCCAAATCTGTGTCTCATTACAATCCTGTTTTGGAGGTCTACAGACAATTCCTTAGATGTCATGACCTGGCTTGTGCTCAGAGATGCACTCAGACAATTTAATAGGAAACTTAAAGCATTAGCAAAAACAATGTAACTGTTCCATAAGCCAATATAAAATACATACAGTGCTCAGCAAAGGTTGCACTCTGTTACACTCTGGACACTGGACAGTCTGGATTACGTCATTTAAATTTTACATTTATTAATATTTACTGACCCAAAGAATCATTTTTTGAGTGTAGGGCTTGTCTGCATTGGTTACAGATGGTGCTCATGTGGAGAAATATTTAGCCATGCTTTGGCATGTGTCTAATGGAGGTCCTCTTCAGTGCCTTTTATTATGTATGTGCAGATCTTTCAGAGAAGGAAACTTTCCCAATAGAGTTAATTGACTTATCTGACAAAAATGTGTACTACTTTTTCATACATTGTATGTATGCAAAAACAAAATGTATTTAACATTGTATTTCTTAACCTAAATATTTTGCTTACAGTTAAGGTATAGTCTATATAGTATGTAAGAAAAATATGAAGGAAAAGGGAATGTCAGTTTGGCTTTTTAAGTACACTACCACAGGATAGTGTTCCCCTTCCTAATTTACATATATTTTACAGCTTAATTTTTTAAACAAAATGTAATATAAGTCAGGCAAATCTTATCAAACACAACATTTGATTTTCATTGTTTATTGAATAAACTTATCCAACATGCAACTAACTTACACTGTCCAAGTGTTTGTGGACATCCCTTCTACTGAATATATCCACTACCTACTTTGCTACCTCTACCCTTTGCTGACACAGGTGTGCAAATGCATGCATAAGCTTGGCTAGTCCATGTAGATGAATATTGTCAACAGAAAAGGAATCTGTAGTAAAACTGGACCTATTTGCACCATGTCTAATGTCTAATGTCTGATGTGGGACGTTGGGGAATGAGGTGGAGTGGTGATCATCCCACATCCTGAGTAAAACTCATCATTCAAAATCATTCTTAACACTGCAGTGCTATGAGTCACTGGTATGGGTCCATCAGACACTGCAGCCCTGCTGGTGTTTTTAAACATCTCACTGTCACTGCTAGACTGAGAGTAGAATATTAACCAGAGCTATGCTGCCAATAACGTTGTGTGGACAGCATCCTGTGACCATTGATAAAAGACTATAGACAGGTGGTCTGTCTCTGACAGGCAGCAATATACAGGTTGTCTGTCTCTGACTGTAAATATACCTAATATAAGGCTACTCTAATAATAATGTAAAAAAAAATCCAATAAGCCAATTAGGTAGTAGTGTCTAAATTAACAAAACTGTGAAACCTTTTTTTTTTCAAATAGATGTCAAGCAACAAAATCATGTAGAAGTAATTAAGAGAAAGGGTTTTATCTGTGAAAAGGTTTTATTTGTGAGTGTGCATGCACATAGCACCAGTGGCTAAGTTAAAAAAAACCCTCTTACATTAAGATTTTGGATAACAGCTGTATTTGGTTGCTAATTAATAAATTGTATTCTGGCTCTGGAAAACTGAGATAAATTATATAATTTGAACTTACTCTTGAAATTGTTGATTTAGAATTAGATTATGTATTTAAACATAATCGGGTACTTATTTAATTATAAGTTAATTATAAGTAAATAAATACTGACTAAACGACTTCATACAAAAAACGATAAACTTTTCTGTTTTGTCTAAATATTGAATTATTTGCGTACATTAAACTAAACAAAACAACTGACCGTTAATGTTAAAATTTCCTCCTGAATACTTATCTTGTCAAAGTCTAAAATCCTACATGCTTAATGGGCGCATTTTTGGAACATACTCGGCCATAGTTAAATGGTCTTTTGCTGCCAGGATAGTAACCAAATGCGTGCCTTCCAAGTTCATTACTTTGTGTGTGCTTCCAAACCTGAAACTGCCAGTGTGCTTTTGCTGTTCATAGAAAGTGTTGATGTTTTCCATTTTCTTCACAAAAGCTCTTCGAAGATGGACACATTCAGAGGTATTGCAAGGAAAAGCACCTAAATTCACTGTTCTCTTTTCTTCTCAACACCGGACGCCTGCTGTTAAGTGTCTGGCAGTAAAACTTTACAGCAAAAGGGGGTTTAGGTTGTCATGGCTACAATTATCCTGCTTGAGTATGACCAACAATCTTATCGCCATTTGGGTGGGACTAACTCAGTGATTAAAAACTGCAAAAAATGAAGTAGGCCATTGTGAAGTTTTTTGTTTTTATTTTTTTTTCTTTTCTTTCTGTTTTTTTCTCACTACAAGACTGAAGGAATTTGTTTACTGCAGCCATAGACAGACAAAAACTTAATGACTTTTTAACATGCCAGTGCTGTCAATGTCAAAACTTCTTTCTGGGCTGGATATTTTCTAAGTCAGGGGCTAGAAATGTAAACAAATATATTAGATCACTGGTAGAGCGACCTCTGGGGGTAGTGATGTGTTTGCCAAAAGGAAGGTGCTGTGTTTTGCGATGTAATATATTAAAAGGGATCCTAAATGAAACATATAACTGTAACTGTATTTATTCTAAACATTTAACCTTAATTTAATTCAGTTGGAAATTCCTTAAGACATGTGAAGATATGTAGGTAATTCAGCAAACAATATTTAATAATATTGGAAATACCATATATTCAACATTTATACAATAAGACAAACATTATTATTGTTGTTATCATTTTTATTACAGTTATTATTATTATTATTATTATTATTATTATTATTATTAGTAGTAGTAGTAGTAGTAGTAGTATAGTTGTTTTTCTGTTGCTCTTCTTGTTTTGTTTATAATTCCAGTACTAGTAACTAGACTAAAACCTAGGTGGACTAGACTAACAGTGGCACTACACATATCCTGTCCTGATGTAAAGAGGTGTGTATCCACAGCTGTTGTTTAGCATGCAGTGGTCCAATTATTATTATTATTGTTATTATTATTATTGTTGTTGTTATTGTTGTTGTTGTTGTTGCTGCTGCTGCTGCTGCTGCTGTTGTTGTTGTTGATGAAGATTGTTTTTAGGTTTATGTAAGCTGTGGGATAAACTCTCATAACGCTGCTATTAATGTTATGAATTAGTTTTTTTCATTCCAGTGATTATATATGGTAAAGGGAAGTGGGAATGGTGTGGGGATAGTTTGCTGCTTTGCTCAGTTCTTGCCAAAAAGTTACTAATCAGACTGGTTGCTTCACAAAATATGATTTAAAAATTTGCTTCTTTCTCAAATGTGAGATGAGATTTTGGCATGAAATATTTTCTGTCTTGTCTGGTTATTAGTGTGGAGTCACGAAAACAAGTTTAACCCTTTCCAGACTAATTATGTTTAGCTCCTTCTTTCTACACTCACACATTTGTTTCAGCTTCACTTTCATATATGAGCACTTGGTAATTCACTGTATTCACTGTAATTGACTGTAGTCCATCTGTTGTGTTGCACACTTTTTTTTAGCTTCTTTTCACTTTGTTCTTCAGTGCACAGGACTCAACAGGACCACTACTGACCACATATAATTTGGTTGGTGGGTCATTCTCAGCACTGCAGTGACAGTGACATGGTGATGGTATGTTAGTTTTGTTGCACTGGTATGAATGGATCAGATAGTGCAGCATTATTGGAATTTTTTAAACACTGTGTCCACTTATTGGCCACACTCTTAGATACTATTACCTAATTGGCTTATTAGATTAGCCTTATATTAGGAATATTTACAGTTAGAGACAGACAACTTGTCTGTTGCTGCTCAGTTTGTATTGGTCATCCATTAGTCTTTCACCAATGGTCACAGGATGCTGTCCACACAATGCTGTTGGCAGCATCACTCTTGTTGGTAAACTACTCTCAGTCTAGCAGTGACACTGAGATGTTAAAAAACACCAGCAGGGCTGCAGTGTCTGATCGACTGGTACCAGTGAATCACACACTAATATTCCATCACAATGTTAGTGTGACTGCAGTGCTAAGAATGATCCATCATCAGAATAATAACTCCTCTGGAGTGGTTGGTCCTGACCATTGAAGAACAGGGTGAATGGATTAATATGTGCAGAGAAACAGATAGACTACAGACTTAAATGTTAAAACTGTCCAAATTTGATTACATTCAATTACATGAGTTTTACTCAGGATGTTGGATGATCACCACTCCACCTCATTCCCCAACTTCCCATATCAGACATTAGACATTAGACATGGTACCAATAGGTTCAGTTTTGCTCCAGATTCCGTTTTCATGGACTACATGGACCAGCCAAGTTTATGCATGCATTTGCACACCTGTTTCTGTGGGTAGACCTTAAAGTAGGTAGTGGGTATATTCAGTAGAAGGGATGTCCACAAATACTTGGACAATGTAGGTCAGTTGCATGTTGGATAAATATGTATAATAAATGAAAAAATCTGATATTATGTTTGTTTAAAGCTTTTGATTTAAGGTGTAAAATATATGTAAATTAAGGGGAACACTATTCTGTGGTACTGTTCTTAAATAGCCAAACTAATATTCCTTTTTGCTTTAATTATTGCACTGTACCATAACTGTAAGCAAAAATTTTAGATTAAGAAATACAATGTTTAATATGTTTTGGTTCTTTGTACATACAATGTATGAAAAAAGTAATACACACCTTTTTGTCAGATAAGTAAATCAAGTATATTGGGAAAGTTTCTTTCTCTGTAACATACATGATATAAGCCACTACAGGATGAGCACTGTATATATTTTATATTGGTTTACAGAACAGTTTAGCTTAGTTTCCTATTAAATTGTCAGAGTATTGCACTTTGGTTAGATATGTAGTGAACCTTCTGCATGATTTATTCATTATCCAAATGAAAAGTTGTAAAGCTAAGACTAGCAATTGGTTGTCCAGTTTAGCTTTTGTTTTGCAGCTTTGGCAGAAAAATGTGTCTTAATTAATTAGTCTTAGTCACGTAATGCATTGGTTCCCAAATCTTTTTTTGCTGTGTGTGTGTGTGTGTGTGTGTGTGTGTGTGTGTGTGTGTGTGTGTGTGTGTGTGTGTGTGTGTGTGTGTAGTAAGCATGTTTTTACGTGTTCATTGTTACTTGTCTCTTAACAGCAGACACTGCACGCAATACACATTTCCTTCGGGACAATAAAGTATGATCTAATCTAATGGAAGGACAGGGTTAAGACATGTTTAGAACAAATAAAGGAGACTTGCATGCTTTGATCAAGCACTTGAATTAAACAGTTCTGCAAGGGGAGGAGCCTGCCCGTGAACCACAGCCACTATTGGGTTCTGTGCAGAAAGAAGCCACCGATCGCTTGTCTGGCTGCAAAAGAAGCGTGAGTGACCCTTTCGCCTTGACAACATATGCCGTAGCAATGTGCCGAAATGTTTTGCGCGAATTTCGCGCCTACTGAGGTACATTTTTTCGTTAGCCAGTGTCCAAAGGAACTCATGAGCGTAGCCCAGCAAGACGCCCGTCTTGACACAGACTGTCAATTACATAATAACTGGACTGTCTGCTCAGATTCGGTAGCACTCCACAAAATAGACCAGGATCGTCCGTCACTAGTAAAAGAAGCTATGGTTCTTTCACGGCACCAAAACAACAATCCAGCTATGACCTGGGGAGAGTCTCACTTGAGTCCTACCCGGGCTCCGCGTGTCTTGGTATGCCCTGTTACTAAATTAAGCCAAATGAACGACCGCTATCTTACCCAGGATTTGGAAGAAAACGCAACCCAACAGCACCGAGACTTCCATGTTTTCAGTACAATTTTGTCAGAGATGGGCTCCATGAATGGCACAAATCCCGTCGCTGGCTTTTTTCGTCCAGAGCCATCCAGTAACCTCGGACGCCAAACCTTCAGAACGCACATTCCAGACGCTTTGCCGGTTGGCCTGTCGCGCCTAACGCATTCCCACTTCCAACAACTGTACAACAACGGCCTCTGTAGTCCACCTTGCTCGGACTCTGACAGCAAATCTATTGACCACAACTTTACATTCAAGTGCTCAGAATATCCAAAACAACCGAGAGAAATCTGCAGCAGTGGTAGCATTCGAAACATCGCACCCCAAATTCAAAGCAACGCAGACGCCATTGAGTTGCCTTGTTTACAGTCAGACAAATTCTTTACAGCCTTCCTTGATGACCATAATGTTAGAGAATATAAGACACAAGGTGAGTATACAACACTGCAGCGACATACGTTTCAATTGATCAAAATTAGTTTATTTATTTTCATTAACGTTGATAAAAGTAACGATCAGAGATCAAATAAATGTTGGGACTGCGTAATTTAGGCTAATATACGACTTTATTGCACGAAACCACACAGACAGAATAAAATACTCTTTGACACAAGTCTGCAAGAACATGAAAACAATGGCTGGCTCCATTGTCGACTAGAAGTCGAGTGGGCCAGGTGTTATTTCTTTTCGACATGTCAAGATATTGGGAAAACACGGTAGTGCGTTCATATGATTAAGTAAAATGTGGCTAATTTTGGATGATTTGGATATTCATGTTAGTTCAGTTTCTCAGTTCTCAATAGGATCGTTAAAAACTGAATGTAATCATTAAGGGATAGAGCATTAAAAAGTTTTCTGCCAGTCATTTTGTTTCAGTTACTATGAAACCGTGGAATTAGTTTCTATTCAACTGTATGTATAGATCTTTTTCAAACTGGGAAAAACACATTTTCTGTTTTACTTGTAGAAATATCACCCAAATGTGACACACATCTGGGTGACCAATGTGACTTACGTGTGACCTGATTATTATTATATATTTTTTTAAAAACAAAACTGTCCCTTTTTATTGTACATCTACAGTTAATCTGTTTTCTGAATCCAAAAGGTTGATGAATGACTAAATACCTATATTATTTCTTTAACCCTCGACATTATATTTACGTTTATAAAATCTATTTGAAATCACACGAACATTCATTCGGAAAATAAACTTTGTGTTCATTAGCTTTATTATAGTTATTCTGGTTTGTCGGTGCGCTGGGTTAAAACATAATAGACCTGTGCAAATCGACCTACAATAGTGCTTAATGTGTGTTTTTCAGTAAAATACAAGTGTCATTTGTTTCACATAAAATGTAAAATTTATATGTGGAGTTTCAATACACCGTGGGCATATTTGAATCTCTTTTTTTCTCACATCCACATTAACTGTTTCAGTCATTGGCTCAGTTACACACACATAGTCAATTGCTCAAGACAAATTAATTTCCTTCTTGCTATAAAAAGGTCGCTTGCAATAAAGCTAGCCTGTCGGTGTATGTCATTTCATTTTCCACAAACTTTAAACCGGGTATTCTCTCATTTCAGCTGACGGCGTCAGCGTGGAGAACCCTAAAGTCAGCTGGTTATCGGTGAAAACGGACAGAAAGAAGCGATGCCCATACACCAAGCACCAAATCCTGGAGTTGGAAAAAGAATTCCTCTTCAACATGTACCTGACTCGAGAGCGCCGCCTGGAGATAAGCCGCATCGTTAATTTAACTGACCGCCAAGTTAAAATCTGGTTTCAAAATCGTAGAATGAAACTAAAGAAAATGACGTGGGGACTTAGAACGAGAGACACTTGTGCTCATTTGTCCACGTGACTGCTTTAAACTTTTATATACTGTAACCAGGACAACAACAACGTCCTTTGACTGAAAACAGACAATATTTAATGGACCACGTTGGATACAACGGATTAGACTATTTCAAGATATTTCACAGGAAGAGTCGTGTCTCACCATACTTAAGAGAAGACCATGGCTACACTTTACAGTTTTGGGCTGCCGACGTCTTTAAGGGACTTATTGCACTTTATTGATTACAGGAGTTATTTCCATCTCTTAAAAAAGTAAAAGAAATATATTTTTTCTTCTTATTCCTTCATCGCGGATTGTTTACAGTTCAAATATAAAGGAAATGCAAACTTATTTGTGGGTTTTATTTATTGTGGATCACACGATAAATTGAGATCCAGTAAGAAAAGAAAGCACAACAAGTAAACGTTTTGTGAATAAATAAATAAACCATATTAAGCATGTATTAAGCATTAAGTACAAACAGAAAACTTTTGGAATGCGTCTTACAACACATTTTATAACAGCTAGAGATATGTTGTCTTACACAACATAAATGGTTTTCATCGTTGGTCATTTGTCAAAAGCAGGTTAGAAGGATGGTTGTTGTTTAGAAAATTATGAAAATATGCTGTTCTAAGTTTTTTTTAAATAGCAAAGATCTTCTAATGCTCATAGACTGTTTTACTGTGACGTTACAAAGGGTTTTCACTTTAATTTCTGTTATAGTAACAATGAAAACCATTGCACGTTCTAAACATTATTTAATACAAAAAAAAAATACAAAAAAAAATACAAAAAAGTATATATATAAAGTATATATATATATACTTTTTTGTATTTTAGCAAAAAAATACTTGTTATTGTATTTCACACACACACACACACACACACACACACACACACACACACACATAGATAGTGACAGACAGACAGACAGACAGAGATAGATAGATAGATAGATAGATAGATAGATAGATAGATAGATAGATAGATAGATAGATAGATAGAGTTTTATGCAAATGCATATATACATAATACTGCATAATAATACATACTGCTATATTAGAAATAATATATGTCCCCACTAATGCTGTGCTACGCATGTTATTTTTCATGGACTTTACATGTTGTTGTTGTTGTTGTTGCTGTTTTGTTTAGGAGAATAGATGCACAATTTGAAATAGACCGTTCAAATTTAGATTTTTCAAAACATTTACATTTACATTGCTAATACTGTTAATTACATGGACAGGGTATACTGCAGGTTTTTGGGCGTTTTTGTGCATATCAGATGTCTTTGATCCTTTCGGAATCATAAATGATCACTACCTCGTGATCTCAAATATACAACAGTCCGAAGGTCAAAAGTTAATTTACCAACAACAAGGTGTTCAGAAATTTAATGTTCTTTTGAAGTCCACGCGGCCTGCTGGTCATTTAACGTGGCCTCATGGGGATCAGAGAAATTTCAGGCTTACAGAAATGTTAAATGACATTCGGTTTGTTCCTAACCGAAAGAATCTAGGGTGTTTGCCTTTTCTTTTTTTCAGCAGGGACCTCAGGGAAACTATCAAGAGAAACGACGATCAAAAGAAATCTTACAATATTAAACTAAGGTATGACCTTCATATTATTTTACTGCCATAAAGGTTATACCATACATTCCTTTTTGAAGCGAAGAAATGTGTCTCTATTATCGTGTGTTTTTCATTTTCCCAAGCTGCCGAGTTTGCTTTGAATAGTTTGAGTGTTAAAACTAATTCAGAACATATGTGGGCACAACACACAAAATACAGCTGCTGCCCTTTTGTCTGAGTGAGAGAGAACTACGTCTTTGCTTTTGAGAGTCGCCATGTTTAGAGCCCACAGGTCCCAACGTCATTGGCCAGGCAGGACCGGGGGGAGCCCTTTTTGAACCAGGGGCAATCGAGTCGCTTTTATTACCGGCCTAGGCTGTTGAAGTCAAAGGACCGGATGTGTTTGTGAACTTAAATGACTTTATACCACGTAACTGCCCCGAACAATAGCCTAAAATGTCGACCTCATAAATTAATCGAAGACTACAACGCTTGCATGTTAACATGTTTCATCGTTTTGAGCTTCGTGTTTTGTGTTTTGGATTACCATATTAACATTTCTTGTGTTTGCTTTCTTCTCTGAATTCCCAATTTCTTGCAATAGTTAACCTATACTGAAATCTTATCTAATCTTTCTCCATATCTGCTGATGTGCTTCCAGAGTTTTGCTCTTGAACGCAGAGAAGGTCAAGCTGGTGTGTGATTTAGGTAGTTTCACGTTGTTGGGCAGGACATTTAATAACACAGGAACTTGAAACTACTTGAATTACTCCAGTTATTACACACCGATACACTGGCACAAAATTACTTTTGCAAAGAACAGTTTTGCAATTTTAAATTTTAGTCAGCAAATGCATAATTATGTTTAGTTTTACAAGACCGAAGGATTAGACAACCTGTTGCACACAGAACAACATAGAGATCTGTGATGGGATCCTCGTCCCAAACATTTTCGATCATCAGTAAATTTGCAGACATAATACATCTTATGAATGTTTCATTGCGCAGCAGTTACAAATCTGACCACCCAGACTTCTTCATTTTCAGTTGAGATGGCTAATAAATGTGATTGCTTGTTTATAGCACATATGTCTATGTGTCCATTTATGTGTGTGTGTGTGTGTGTGTGCTTGAGTGTGTGTGTGTGTGTGTGTGTGTGTGTGTGTGTATGCGCGCGCGCGCGTACGTGCGGCGGTGCCTGTGTTTTTTTATGTTAGTTTTAAGTTAGTGGCATCACTTGTTCATATAGGGAGGCACTAATTAGACTGCGTCACACACTGTTTTGCATATTCTTACTGATCGTAGAGTAATTGACATCTGACGAATTCTTTGTGGGGGGGGAACACCCTTTTCACAGCATCGTGTTCCTGTGAAACAAAGTGTTTCTGTCAAATAAATGCAAAGCTATATAAACCATTTGAACTAAACATCCTGTCCCTCCGAAAAACAAAATTGTACTATAGGGTTATCTTGTCAAAGATGTATACATCTGAAGTTCCTTGATTTAAATATATTCATCGTTTCCACGTTATTTTGATCATACAATTGTGACGTAATATATTATATATATTCATGTAGAAATTATGTATATGCATATGTAAATTAAATATAATGCTTACTGTGTCCCTTTCATGTACAAATAGATAAAACAGATAAAAGCAATGTACTTTCTGTAATCTTTTCAAAAATAGCAATATTAGACGCATTTTCTGTTTCTGTTAGTGAAATTGAAACTGCAACTATAAATGCAGGCCTACACTGCTTATGTATGTGTAGTCATAATATTAAATCACGCTAGTCCTTGGTGCACTAACGATATTGCAGTAAGTATTGGGAATCAAAAGATTCCATGATAAATTTATTTGCCTTTGTAATAATTGCTAGCATAGATAGATAGATAGATAGATAGATAGATAGATAGATAGATAGATAGATAGATAGATAGATAGATAGAAAATGATATATTGTGACATTGTAAACTTTGCCCTTTAATATTGTTCGTCGCTAAGCACTTTTGTAAGTCACTTTGGATAAGGGCATCTGCTAAATGACATAAATGTAAATGTAAATGTTTGTCAGCTGCTTGACGAAAAAGGGATAACTTCTGTTGCGTTATGGAACTGAACATGATCAAGAGAAAACCAAGGCATTCTGATTAGATGTATACAAAAAAGCAATATAATTTGTACCATACTTTAATAAAATGTTAAAGCAATGGCTTAACCAATTACAATATATTCTTTACTGTTAAATAATATGCATGGGACATCACATGACACGTAGATGTTTTGCAAGCATGGTTAAAATAGTGAGAAAATTAATCTGTGGTGCTAAAAGTCTCATTATACTAATGTTTATTAGTATTAGTTTATTAGTTTATTAGTTATGCATAGGCTGTAAGATGAGCCCGAAATGGAAAAAGATTAAGACACAAACCCAACTAACCATGTCTAATTTTTTCAATTTCCAATTTAGAATTTACTACTATTTCGGCTCAAATGGATATGGAAAGAGTACGGCTTTAATTTAGTTTTTAGGTGTTTCACATTTTTGTGGTTTCCTTGATTTACCAGAAGTTACTGCACAAACGTATTTCATTATAAAAATGGCACCGTGTGCTGGTGCTTGGAGGGTGTGTATAAAATTGGCCCAACGCCAAATCATTGCTAAGGTTGATAAGTTAGATAACTGTCATACATGTATAATAATAATAATAATAATAATAATAAAAGTCATCATCATCATCGTCATCATAGGATAATCTTTTATTAGTCCCATCATAATAACAATAACAACAACAAGTTTTTAAAGTACCCTTTTTTGTGAAAGACTTATGTCTACATGTGGTTCCATTCTCTAATATTCATCAACTGGAAACACCTAATTTCGGTGTTTGTGGATATAATATTGTTTTATTTACAAGACGTTAAGGAAGACAAAAAATGCTAAAGCATTTCTATGAGGTGCCAATCAATTCTCAAAATGTGACGTCATGTTCCAGTATAGCGTTTTTATAAAAATAGCACCAACTACTCAAACCAACTGCGCTTGAATCTTCCTTTTTCTCATGAGCGCGTGTTTGGAATGCTACGGCAGACTCGTTTACGGTCCTCGCCACAGGCAGTATATCAGGTCTATAAAAATCAAAGCTGCCTGATGTAGTATTTTATTATAGTATTAAACGACGAAAAAGTTCAAGTAGTTTCTTCCATAAATACTAGAGGATTGTCGTTAGGTACTGTTTAACACACTCGTTAAGATAAATTACTGTTAATTTCCTAATAAAACTCAGTATTATCTCCACACGGCCTCAATATGACCAGTCTACTGTTAAAGAGCGCAGGCAAATGTTGTAAAACGCTCCCAAATAATGTTACAAATAGAACAAACTCGGGTTAAAGATGGGTGAACTTGGCAGACTGATGATTTTGTCTTTGAAGCTCCTTAATATCTTCTGAGGGTTTTTTTGTATGTTTTCCATACTCGTGCGTAAAAATTGCGAAACATGTTGTAAAATTTACGTCTTTAGCAGAAATTCTTTGAAAATACAACTAAATATTAATTAATTAATTGTCAATTAGGAATAAAACACACTGAAATATTACTATCTCAATTCTTTGTGTGTTTTGGCTACACAACGGCTTTTGTATTTAATTCGTATTGTCAAAACATCGTGTAATTTAAGTGGATATTTCCCTGACAGATTGTAGATATCTTAGGATATATGTACATACTCCCATTTTGCATATTACATAAACAAGACAGTTTATTTAGAGGGGAAATATGGATAGCGCAAGAGGAGGAGAGCTCTGCGCAGCCCCTTGGCGGATTGATTTACGCCCCATTGACTCTTTATCAGGCTCGCGAAAAAGACTGACCAATCATTTCACTCGAAGCGCACAACCTAGCAGCTCGGCTCTACTTTGTTGGCGAACGAGTAGCGATAGCATTGTGAAGAGAGGGAAAGCCCAGTTCTATGGTACATGTTTTCCCTTCAATGAACCGTACGGTGTATAATGTCCGAGAATGTCTATTTCTGGGACGCTAAGCAACTACTATGTCGATTCTATCATAAGTCATGAAGGAGAAGATCCGAGCGCAGCCCGATTCTCCAATGTTCAGTACTCCAACTCCAGGCAGCCGGGAGCTGGGGAGCATCCGGAATTCCCTTCGTGTAGTTTTCAGCCCAAGCCTCCTGTGTTCAGTTCGTCATGGAGTCCTTTCAGTCCGCACACGTCGAACGGCTTGCCGGCGGTCTACCATCCTTATATCCCAACGCAGCCCGTGCCTTCGACGGACACCCGGTATCTCCGTTCATGGCTCGATTGCGCCCCGAGAGCCGAACCGCTGCCTGGCCAGAGTCAAGTCAAGATGGAGCCACTGTTGGGACACCTCGGTGAGCCCCCGAAACTCGCAGGGCAACACGAATATGTTTTGGAATCCTCCGCCGCTCGGGAGATGAATTCCGGCCACGGCTCCGGATTTGAAGACAGTAAGGACATTTGCGAAGGTAGCGAGGACAAAGAAGGACCAGATCAAAGTAAGTTATAAAACGAGGAAGTGAACAGTCTGTAAAGCTTTTAATGCTGTCATAAAACGCGAACAAAGCAACTGAGACTCCCCACCCTGCCAAGTTTGCTCATGTGGCAAGCAGAGCTCGAGAACCAGCATGCTTGTTTGTAGGCTACATGAATATACAACTGTTTTCAATGCATCTGAATTTTTCATTTCAGGCTTTCCACTAAGCATGTGCGTTTTGAGTTTTCTTGTGGCATGTTAGCATGCATACAGGGCATTATTTGAGACATTGTTGTCGCTCATTTACAGAATGAATATTTCTCTCTCTCTCTCTCTCTCTCTCTCTCTCTCTCTCTCTCTCTCTCTCTCCTCTCCTCTCCTGTGTGTGTGTGTGTATGTGTGTGTGTGAGTGTGTGTGTGTGACAAAGCTTGTTATTTACGCTTCGATGCCCCTTTTTTTTCTATCATTTACCCTAAATATTCTCTTTTCAGCCGTTTATAATGAATTTTTAAACTTTAGTGGAAAAATGTCTGCAGCAACAGTAGAATAAGATAACTGGTACAAATCTGATCGGTTTTTTTTTTCAAGTACACGTAGATAGCTTTCTGGCTGATCGGTCTTTTGTCATTCTTACACTTTCTCTGTTTCCATGTGTGTAAGTGCGGGCTGAGGGAAGCCCAGAGAACCAACGGAGGAGCATAGTATGAGTAACGATGATTCATCAAGATGTGCTGTACGGGCTTTTTCACCCCCACCTCCTCCACAAAAGGGACTGGGAGCAATACGCATCTTTAATTCTTAATTGACGGGGGCATGTGTCTAGATAAACGGTCGTTTTCGATTGAGTAGAACTGACATAGAACGGACATTGATTTTAATTCACGAAGTAGGCTCGATCTACACAAACACTAATGGAATGGTGCGCAATCCCGATTGTGGGCGCCCCTTCAGTATAAACTGTTGGAAATAGCAATGAAGTTGAGAATTGCATTGCCCAATTTGTGCTCGAGGCTGCTCACGAGAAGTAATGAAAGTTATTGCCGCAGGTTTTTAACACTGAACCCCCGTTTTCTGCTATAAATAAGACATAATGTAAGTAACAATGCAGGAGACCGCATTATTCTCATTCATGTCCACATTGCCTAATTGACTGACATATGCATGCATCATTCTTGATAGAGCTATCTTCCTATTCTTGACAGGAAAAACATGCACAAGACTTAGTTTATTCAAGACAGTTGGTGTATGACTGCAGTGTGTATTTCGAGGTGTTAGACAATAGAGTTTCCGTGCGTGGGGAAAGAATTGCTGCAGCCAGACAAGCTTGCTGAAATTCTCTTATGTTCGTGCTCGTGACCATTGAGAGCCAAGGCCAAATTATGTGTCTAACGTCCAATGGTCCTCAACTGTCTAGTAGCCATTTTCAAAGGATAATGGTTTTCACGTTATGCCTATAGTCGTGAACACTAGTAACTCTCAGTGTGAGTATGCAATGCAGTCTGCTAATGTCTCATCCAAAAAGCAAGTTAGTGGAAACATTTTTGAACTCCCTCTACATTCCCGAGAAAGCCACCGAGGGAAAAGAGGTCTCTTTAGAGCAGCTCTTCCGTAGTAATTCTCTCCATATTTCTCCCTAAAAGGAGATAATATCATGTCACAAGCGACAGTGGTTTAGAACGCATTCCAGTATGGTTTAGCTGCTGTAGGGTGAGGCAAAAGGGGTGGCAAAGCCATGATTGGAATGTAGCAATAGAGATTTAATTCACTGGATAATTCTTATATAAAGCTGTATTCTTTCTTTAATTGCACAGGTTATGGACACCGGACATTTACCTAGAGTCATCAAGCATCGCTCAACAGGACCAAAACCCTAGTATATGATTAAAACAATTTGTGTAGGCTCATTTGAGGGCGTGGGGGTATCTGGAAGTCATTAGGTACGTTCAAGAGAGAGACAGTATAATGTTATTCTGTCATAACTGCCGACACGTACATCTCCAATGTTCCTCGCACACGTTTTGCTATGATATTATGATATTCTCTGCAGCTCTCTCATTAGCGATCGTTTATTCTGTTGTCATTTGCAGATGATCCATCAGCCAACTGGTTACACGCTCGCTCCTCCAGGAAGAAGCGATGTCCATACACGAAATATCAAACGCTGGAGCTCGAGAAGGAATTCCTCTTCAACATGTACCTCACCCGAGACCGACGACATGAGGTAGCGCGTTTGCTGAACTTGACGGAGCGGCAAGTTAAAATTTGGTTCCAAAACCGAAGGATGAAAATGAAGAAAATGAATAAGGACCAGTCCAAGGAATGAGGGCAAAGGAGTCTACGCCCAGCCTGTATTCAATCTTTTATCAAAAATATGCTTACCTCTGGACAGTGACACAAGGAGTGTTTGTAGCCCATGCTTATACCCCCCCTCCAAAAAAGAAAAGGGATACAGATTTCTGGGATCCAGACCAACTGAGGGAGCAAAGGAAGCCAGTAGTTATTAACTGACTAGCAAAATGAAACTGTGTAATGCGTACCTATTTACTGTCTTTTGTTTTAAACTTTGTTTCCACCATTCCTTCTTCATGAAAATATAACTACAGCTAATTATATATAACATATACAAATATATATTTTTACTAAAAGAAGTTGAGTGTTGTGTATACGTTAAATTTTCTGATAATGTAACCGGTTTTTAATGGTGCAATTTGCAACCACCGCCTTTAAAAACCAGATACATTATTATTATTATTATTATTATTATTATTATTATTATTATTATTATTATTATTATTATTATTGCAATGGAAGTAATATTCAGGTATTCAGTGTTTACGTTTTTTTTTGTTTGTTTGTTGTTGTTTTTTGAAGGTCTTAATACTGGAAAAAAATAGTGTGTATCTGTTTGTTTAAATCTATTACAACTACAACATACTGGGAGAATTTTTCTAATAATATTTCCGCTATTACTTTCATTGCATTATTTATGTAAGTTTTTTTTTTTTATGAGGATATTAACACTCCATCCATCCATTGTTTTACGTTTTATATGAATGATACATAAAGTATTGTTAATTTGATTACATCTTAATGCTTCTAATCTAACTTTGTAGTGACATCAACTTCACGTAGAAGATCAAACGTTTAAGTGCACATGCCCGTACGTCTTCCGTTTAAAACGTTGCCCTAGTTATGAAATCAAGGAACAAATTAACTTATAGACAATATCTGATGGATGTGTTTATATGTGCTTAGCTAGCTTGTCAGTAACTATAATTCGGCCGAAAATTAGTAAAACATAAAGTCAGCTGAACAGTTCAGTCACATTTATGTGTATAAATGTTTACATACATTAGCGCATGTCTGGTAGATGTTTACTTTCTCTCTTATGTGATTTTCAAACTTAGCTAGCATATTTGGGAGGTCCTTCATGTGTAGTCGTAGTAGAACAGTTCTAATTTATTGTATATACGAATTGTTTTCGGTGGAATGCGTTTTACATTGTGTTAAATGAGGATGAGTTTTTGAAGAGATCTCAAACTTGAATTAGCAGATAGACGTGTTCTTTATATCTTCAGATATTGTTTACACGTTGTTGTCTATTTGTGTTGTCAACGACAACTCTTCTGTTCCAGTATTGTTCGCTCGACATTGTATTGCTTTGCTTGTACAGAGGTCCTTAATAGTATCTCACCATGTTTGCATTTGTCTAACTTCTGCCAACTAAATGCCTGAATTTTTCTGGTGTCGCGTGCACGTCTGTCTGCAACTTTCCAAAACATTCTTGGAGTGTGAGACACCATTAACAGATCCCTGTCTAACTGTCACAATCACAGACAGATGCAGAACACACACACACACACACACACACACACACACACACACACACACACACATACACACACACACAGACACACACACACACACACATACACACACACACAGACACACACACACACACACACACACACACACACACACACACACACACACACACACACACACACACACACACACACTTTCTTTTGGCATGCCGCGTTACCCTTTTCTTTTCCTATATTTGTTTGTGTATTCCTTATAGAAAATAACAAATTCCCTGGGATCTGGAAATGTCAACGAAACGCTATTTCAGTCACATAACCCAAAGCTTTTTTGTATACAACTGCTCCTTTTATCTCTGTGCGATGGCACGGCAAATGCTGGACTTGTATTAAAGGTTTACACAGAACACTATTTTGTTATTGTTCTTGTCATTGATGTAACTCTAACTAACTCTCGCCTGTTCATAACACTGTATTGAATAAACACACTCTATAATAGCCTATAACTTAGCGCTTTCGCTACTTTGTCGAATGGTGATGCGGTCAGCATTTTAACGCATTTCCTTTCTTTGTAGTCTTCCAGGAAATCTTTTTTTATAGTGGACAACGCAAAAACAACAACAACAACAACAACAACAACATCAACAACAAAAAACCCTATTTATGAGCACGAACAGTGTGTTTTCTGCTATGTAAATGTAAAATCCACCCTGTAACTCTTGGAAGTAAATTATCGCTTATCCTCAAGTGCTCCCATCCGCTGCATGTCGAACAGAAATGCTCTGTAGTTTTCAGTACCACATTTATTTTGTGCTATAAAGAGGGGCATGTGCTGAAAATATGCTCTCGTGCGCCGGAGCATTTGTCTCACACAGGCATGAGGGAACGTGCGTGTCATATGTGGACGACTGAAGGGACTTGGAGGAGTGTTTATATATTATTATTATCTTTTTGCTTAACATTAAAGCCATCTGTTGTATATCAAACTCCGAATAACATCTTTATTAGAGATATAATATGGTAGTCTTTTGTAAATATCAAAGCAAATATGAATTCTCGAAAATTAATTTATTCAAGAAAATATAAAAAATGTCTCTTGCAGTTGACACTGCCAGATTAAAACACACGTACATTCCGTTAAATTGCACTACGAATTTACTACATACTAAAAAGTTTGCTTTCATGTTTGTTTATGTGTACACTACATTTTTTCAATCATAATAAATGGGGCAAATAAACTCCTATTCATTCATATGATGCTGAAACTTACCAGACTCTAACAATTAACTAAGCTTATTTTTTATTTTATTTTGTGCTACACAATGTGTTTTTGGGTTAATGTGCACCACCAGTGAACCTCACATTGCATTTTTTTCCTATATAGGCTTAAACTCACGTTTTGATTATGGTTTGTATGCCTATGTTAATTATTGGTGTTTTGAAAGGAAACTAACTGCTAGAAAGGATGTACACCCATGAAGGAGGGAATGGGAAGTCCACCATCATAAAAAAAGAAAGAAAATTCAATTCAGTGTGTCGCAATAAAAGAATATGACTGCAATAAAACTTTATAGGGTATACATTTCTGAAGGTTAAGAACTAAATGGCTGTAAAGCAAATACTGCCCGAGAAAAGGAAGAGAAAGCTTTCGAATCCCCAATAAGAGTTAGGCAGAACAATTTGACGATGCATGGTCTCTAGACGGGGAATCCCGTTGACTTGTTTTATTTTGATGCCTTTCTTGGATTTGTCGTTTTATTGTTCGCAACGTTTGTTGTTTAGACCTCCAGATTCCTCGCAAAGTAGGGGGCGCGTGAGATCAGGACTTCCAGATGAGACCTCGGAGTCCAGTTCGCTCGACGCCTACCCTTTGTTCCATTTCCGAGTGCACCACAGCCGTCTTATAGTGAGGGTCATAAAACGACACAAAAAGGATCTCTGGCGAGACGTCTGGGATGACCAACCTTAATTTGTTTACAGTCCTTGTGAGCGAGCTCGACATTTTGTAGCCTCACATCCAATTGGGCCGTGTTGAGAACTAATACAAAGGACGGTTACTAATGAGCAGGTTTTCAAAATGCGTGTCCACACCAATTATCTTCTTAAAGAAACTTAAAACAACACAATTCATTTTTCAAATGCAGTGGATCACATAAGTGAAATTGAATTGTAGCTTAACGAATTTTCACTTACAACTGGATTAAAATAACGGTTGTATAATTGCAATTTTCTTCTATCCAACACAACCATTGCTAGCTATATGATCATTTACTCAAATTAATATAAGTAGATTCACCACTAAAGGAAAGGGCTCAAGAACAATATTAATCATCCTTTATCTGTGACTTTTTTTAATTACAGTGACCAATGCATACTGTGTTTTAAATGTATATTAGATAGATAGATAGATAGATAGATAGATAGATAGATAGATAGATAGATAGATAGATAGATAGATAGATAGATAGATAGATAGATAGATAGATAGATAGATAGATAGATAGATTTGTACTTAAATGGTACAAAGTTTCTCTCTGGACCTATTCTCTATTGAGGTGCAATTAAGTACCTTTTGGTGCAAGTACTTTAAGGCAGTATTTTAGTTTTGTTTTGTTTGTTTTTTTGTATTGTTTATTGTATTTTGGGGGTACATTTATCTAAGTTGTACCACTGAGTACAAAATAGTACTTATATTGTACCTCTTTTCATAGTTTGTGTGAAAAGATAAAATATTGTTTTATCTTTGAACATTCAAATTTGACAGCTGATGACATGAGGTAACAGTAATATAATGCTCCTATTCTATGATTTTATAAAATGGATTGATTTGTTTTTGTATTTTGTGGACAGAAATTGGGATTCTTCACGATAACGATCTTATAAATAGAGTAAAGGATGTGTTTAGATTTGACAATGAACGAAAAGTTATAATTTTTCATCAAGAATATAAACTTGGCTTTATTAATCATGGGTTAGGAAAGCTACGCTATGCTATAGACTCAATTCACTCATATATATATATATAAAGTCTTGCACTTCCGTCCCACCGATTCTGCATTTCCTCCTGGCTTGACACAAAGTGGCCACATGATGGCAATGTTGCTCCACCAAAATACACCCTGACAGTTGTTTTTTTTTTTCTCAAAGCCGGAAACCATAGAGGCCATAGAGAGCCTGTTCCACACTTGATTAAAACCAGGGCAGCAGCAGTTCTGCGTTACACCAGAAAACACAAATATTTCATTCTTATTTAGGAGAGAAAGAAGGCCACAAGTATCCAATTTTCATGGATTGCTACATTTCGTTTCCAATTTAAATATGTGAAATAATGGCTTTTACTAGATTTCTGAATATCATCATCCTGTTTCTCTTTATCTGTGTATAAAGAAACAAAATGCAGGCTACTTGTACTTTCTCTTTCAGGTTTCTCTGATTATCTGATAAATTATTCTGAAACAATAATTTAATACAAGATAACACAGAATTTCAGAGGAAACATTTTATTGTCACTTAAATGTCATTCACAAAAATGTTTATTTTTTTGTTGTCAAAGTGTAGCATTCAAGAGAGATACGAAATATTGCTTACCAATATATTTTCTCAATTATTGTAGCAACAAAAACATTTTAACAAGTCTTAATTTGGAAAGCACATTTGCCAAATTGCAGTTGTAGAGAAAACGAGTCCATCTTTCCATTAAGCTTTAGCTAACAAACTAATTTAACTAGCAAAATTAGATTTCATTTCCAGACTCTTCAGTAAGAAATAATTTTGCTTTCACAGAAGTCTAACTCGTAACTGAATCCTTTTTGTTGTTAGTGGTGGTTTTTAATAATTTAACGTCCGCCATAAAATACTTTCACGTAGGATCGTTACGAGCAGACTAATGCTTTTAGAAAATGAATTACACTGTCGTGACTGACCGGAGGTACTACAGGTTTTTAAATTGTTATTTTGTTGTGTTTACTAGTCAAATGTTTCTTTTATTTTGGTTTGGCATAAATGTTTATTTTGAAATGTTTGAGAAATAATTAATTATTGTAAAAAATGCAAATGATATATATATATTTGTGAATCATGACAATATTCATTCAAGACTAAAGGAAAATTTGACTAATTGGTCACACCAGTCATTACAGCCAGTCCTGATTTCTCCTTAAACGTTTGAATATTCGAAATAATTTTTCACTTTTTGATTGGCACTACCGTTTTTTTCCTGCTTTTTTCGTGCAGCCATTAGACCCCCGTCAGTGTTTCCAGAAAAATACTATGAATTAATTTCAGATATTCCTTTGCTACACTTAGTATGACCGTATGGAAAACAGAGCAAAATGACGATTAAATACTTTAACATTCCTACTCTCGAGAAATTACATCAAGTGGTGCATTTACGGCTCTGGCCGTGGGAGACCATAAAACTCTAACAGCTTTTTTGATGCACGATGTAAACAATAAACAGGCGATTGGTTTATTGCGTTCTATAGTTTGTTCAACCATTTACTGACACGTTTTCCATTATGCCTGCTGTACATTTAATGACTGCAGACTTCACATCTTTATAAATATAATATTTTAACAAAACAAAATTAGCAAAACGTTACAAATGACTACCTCGTTTATTTCCGAGACGCTCCTCATGAAGCTGTTGGAGAGGTTGCTTTGACGAGTTGTTTAAGGGAGGCTGTTTATAATACTTGTTAAAACTGATACCAATTAAACCTTGTACTTCTGTTATTTGTCACAGCGACCCTGACATTTTCAAAGAAGGGGACACTACTTCGTTAGAGACCAACGTATTAACGGCTGAATTTGCAGCCCTTTAGTTTGTGTGTGATCAACATCTAAAATCAATCTGTGAATGGGTGGTTTAGAGTGGGTAAGTTGGGTAGGGGAGGGTGGAGGCTTTGCGTTTGATCTGATGCAAAGCGGCAGATTTCTCATTAACTTACCCGCTTGAATATATTAATGGGCATATTCTCCCCTCCTCTCTCCCATAGCCCCCCTTTCTCTCTCCCCTGCTCCCTCGCTCCCCACCGTACCCTCTCCCTTTCTCTTTTACTCTCTTTTTCATCCTCGCACTCCCTGCATATCAGAAGCGCGCCGAGCGGTGGCCGTGTGGGGACGCAAGAAGCCAATGGAATGAGGACTCGATTATAGATGCAAATGATCGTGAAAGGACACCGCAAAATATGAAACAACTCATTTGCTACGGAGTAAATCACAGAAAACTGTTTGGGAACTGGCTCCCTGCACAGGGATTGTGATGCTGGATCTTCTGAGTGGCGTTTTATCAGTGGAAGCTGAGCAGCCGTGGTTTTACAGAAGCTGTTAAAACAAGATATACAATCACTAGTCATCATTTGATTGGAAATCAACGCATACTGTGGTATTTATCTCTTTTTTGCTTCAGAATAATCGAGTTTGACCAGTCTGCCTCTGACACTGACTTTGACGCAATACAATCAGCCCCTTTCTCAAATTAAAAGAAAAAAAAAACATCGATTTCAGAAAAAAAGATGAGCTCTTATTTTGTCAACTCACTTTTCTCCAAATACAAAAGTGGAGAGTCGTTACGTCCCAATTATTACGAGTGTGGTTTTGCGCAGGACCTGGGAACTAGACCCACCGTTGTGTATGGTCCAGGCACCGGGGCAACTTTCCAGCATGCGCCACAGATCCAGGAGTTCTATCACCACGGCGCGTCCACGCTCTCTGCTGCTCCTTATCAGCAAAGCCCCTGCGCTGTAACATGTCACGGCGAGCCTGGCAACTTCTACGGTTACGACGCTCTGCAAAGGCAAACTCTCTTCGGCGCCCAGGACGCCGACTTGGTCCAGTACAGCGACTGTAAACTCGCCGCGGGAGGCATCGGAGACGAGACAGACAACGCCGAGCAGAGTCCTTCCCCAACGCAGCTGTTCCCCTGGATGCGACCGCAAGGTGAGCACTCCGCGGACAATCCATTGCCAACTCTCATGTGTTTGTGGGAGTGGGATCAAACTTAGTGGCCTGCACGCAAAATAGCAGAGCAGTTTAGTCAAAGCAGTATTTCCCGTGTGTGTGCGAACGGGGGACAATGGAGGGGTTTTATTGTTTTATGGTGTTCAAAACTTGTGAATCACTTTACAGTTTAATGACCCTGCCATAGAAAGAGGAGAGAGCGAGCGAAAGAGAGTGAGACAGAAGGAGTCTCATATCTTTTCCTTCTATACTAATGTGTGAGACTCTGGCCTACAGCTGATCTTTCACTTATCACCCCATTCAAAGTTTTACTGCAGCTTTTTTACGACTTACTGTGATGTCGGGGCTTATTTCACTACAGGGTGGCCGTTTCACACAGATTCTGTCTTTTATTAGACTGCACATGTGGCGATTCTTGGGATGCGTTATGACAGTTCCAGTACATGGAGTGACGTCCATATTAGTGGACAATAAGGTTAAATATTCAAATCCTTGTGTACTGATTTGCGCAGCTATTCAAAATCATCGATGAGAAGCTGATAGGAAGGTCTCCGGGAGTTCAAATGAAGAATATATATTTACTCCAGTATAGCGGATTAGAAAAACATTACAATAAGACTTTTTTAACACTATCATGCCCTAATAGGTGGCCTTATAATTATTACTTATAGTCATACAAAACTCCATCTGACTGCAATCTTCAGATTAACTAAATGTTTCCCAAACGTCTCTAACGTGTCTGACCTTGTTTATGTCAGTAGCTGCCGGACGCAGGCGAGGCCGCCAGACCTACAGTCGCTACCAGACACTTGAGCTGGAAAAGGAGTTCCTCTTCAATCCCTACCTGACGCGCAAGCGGCGCATCGAGGTGTCGCACGCCTTAGGACTGACCGAACGGCAGGTCAAAATCTGGTTCCAGAACCGACGTATGAAATGGAAAAAGGAGAACAACAAGGACAAGTTTCCCAGCAGTAAGTCAGAACAGGAGGCTATTGAGAAGGAGAAGCGGGAGAAGGAGCAGGCGACCGGAGCCCAGTCGGCAGGTGAAGACTGCGAGAAGGCTAAACAAATATAGAGGGGATGTGGAGGGCAAACAGCAATCAGGAGCGCAAAGCTAAAAAATATATATTTAAAAAAGGGACATCGAAAGAGCGGAGAGAAAATAGTTTGAGATGTTTGTCAAATAGACACTTCAATCTGCGACGGGTCTTTACACATTTCACTCGAGTGAAGAGAAAGATGAGCGATGGTGGCGGAAAAAGGACCTTAAATCTGACGTGTGACCACCGAACTTTATGATGACGAACGACATGAAGCATTTTTACGTTTTTTTTCCTATTGTCCAGAGAGTAGGCCTATTATAAGCTAGCCTCCTTTCTTTGTGAAATATATAATTGTGAAAACTCAGTTTCTATTGTTAGAATTTTGACAATAACAATTACCTTGGCAGCTGTATAGTTCTTAAGTTAAATGGTGCACTTTTAACTGTTCTCACTTATATGTTATGATGATGACGTAGCGATTAATGACTTCCAACAACATGAAACTGCCTATTTATGCCGTAGAATATCTTTTACACCCCTTTAGTTTCTCTCTCAGATTGATGGTATTTTGTTGTCTTCCTTTCTTGGGTTAAGCATGCGCACAGTGGAAAAATAAATAAATAAAAAATAAAAATAAAAAAGGATGTCATGTGACCCATTGTTTACTGTGAAACAGATTTTTGTACTGTATTCGTGAACTGGTTCTTGGGAACTTACGATATGCTTTCATTGTTCTTCATCACTTTGTTCTCTTGTCTAAACTTGGAAGAAGACAAAAAAGTGGGCACAATAAAGTTTACAAGCGAGAATACATGACAACACTTGTTTTCTCTGCTTCATTTACCTTTCAGCTGTGCAGGTGGCCTACAGTGTTCTGTCATCATCTGGCCAATACTAACTAGCTTTAAGTCACCAAGACACTTTCTTACTTTTTAAACATACGTCAATAACAGGAAATACTGAAGACTGGGCAACAAAGACAGAAAACGTTAATATTGCATGATAAATGATCCTGAGTGAGCCTCACGTAGTTCTCAAATAGTGTGGTTCAAATATAGATTTACTGCATTAGTTTTGTGTTAAGTATGAATGGGATGCCATGTTAAATCACAATTCAAGTGACTCAAATAATTTGTCAGAACAAGATGCTAATTCTACACTTTATGCCTCCGTGCAGAATCGTATGTTTCTTAAAAAATCACATCAGTATACACCTAAAACTGAATTTTATAAAGAGATTTTCCTATATATCAGGTACTAGCTGTCTTAAACATTTAGGGTCGTTTTGTAATCACTTGTATTATGTACAGGGATACTGACAGACAGACAGCAGACAGAAATAAATACACAGGGGCTCGTTTAAGGGTCTAGACAACGGTGAAAGCTGTGGAAAAAAGTGCTTAGAATGCACTAAGCCAAACCGTCGCCGTGGAAATGGCTTGCTGGTGGTGATTAGTCCAGCTATAGGGATGCTCTGAAGCAGAAACTTCCTTCAAGTAAGGGCCTGAACCATTATACCTTATAGGGGTTTCTAAACAGGCACACCCGAATGTATACACACAGCATAGACCTCAGTGATGACGTCCGTGTGGGTGCACCCTGAGGTGAGATATCTACAGTGCTTGAAATCGATACTGAAATAAATAGGTTTTCTGTTATTTGTGTGATGTCCACCAAAACCTGGGACACCTTCCTAAATCTAGGCAGCTTGGTCACGTATATTCACACACTTTCAGGGTGGTTTATGGCTGGACATGACGTCAGCTGATTACAGAAACGTAGGCTACTCAGTAGCCCATCGATTTTTATGTTCTACTGTGCCTTTCTGTTTACTGTGGTTATCCTTGTCTGGAGGGGAATAATTTAGCGTACTTCACGTGGACGGTCGGTGGTGTACAGTTTTATTTCATTTGGTCTGGCAGTTGATTGGATGGCTCGTTGTCACGTGCCAATAATCACGTGGTGTGTTTGGAAACGGGTGTTTTTTTTCGGTGTAAATCTAGTCTGTAATTCTATAATATATCACTGGACCTCGTAAAACAGACACTAAACCCCCTCCCCCAAATTATGAGTTCACTGTATTATGCCAATGCTTTTTTCCCTCAATACCAAGCGGCAAGTTCGGTTTTCCCGACTGGAGTGTTTCCTGAGCAAACTTCTTGTGCCTTTGCGTCCAGTTCACAGCGGGCCAGCGCCTATGGCTCGGTTGCTACCGGTTCATCGTTTTCTACCTCCACCCCCTCGTCCTCCGCCTCTCCTCCGAGCTTGTGCACTAACAGTCGGAGTCCAGGCATGTACCCCGCAGCGTTTGGGCTGGGCGCCGGTTCTTTGAACATGCACGGTTCGCGCTTCGAGCACCCGAGTCTGTCCGTGATGTGCGCCACCGACCCGTCCAAAGCGGCCAGCTGCGGCAAGGCAGAGCAGCGGTGTTGCCATCAACATAACGAGGAGAACCTTCGCATATATCCGTGGATGAGAAGTACAGGTTTGTGGTAACGACCTTTGTAAAGCCCAGGACCTATGTATGTTGAAGTCTGTGTACTTGTGTTTGGGAGGGGTGCAGAGGGAACGTAAGATTACATAGAGCACTCTGAACTCTCTTTAACTGTGGCAGAAGTGGCTAGGGAAACTTCCTGAACTCTGCCTGACGCTCTTCTCGACTGCTCGGTCTTTTATGGCTATACGACCACAAAAAAACACAGTTTAAGACTTCTGAATATGCACAAGACATGTGTTGTGCTGAGAAAAATAGACGGGTGGTATAGTGAGGGCGGGGGTGTGGGGTGGGGGTGGAGGGGGTGCACTGCAAGGAGAGTTTTCCGAAATACCACAACTATGGACTAACTTGTTCATTTTTGCAATGGCATGGCTGAGTGGGAGGTCAAACAGTATTTCCAGACGAACAGAGCAATGTTCAGTTCATTGGCAAAACTTACTTTTTGCGTCTAAATACATCACCCCAAGTTTGTTTTTAAATTGCAATTAATAGTGTTAGTTGTTTAATAACTTTTCAGAGACACAAATGTGTTTCATAGCTTTGATGTGTATCTGGTTGTGGGAAACGTGGAACTTTAGATCTGTCACAAGGTTTGATGAATTACATGAAATTACACTGGATGCGAGTGCATAGAGAAGGCCCGTATAGTACATCAACATCAAGTGTGTGTAGGAGTAAGGGGTAGGTTGTATTGGGGGTATGTTGCATGAATCAGTGCTATATAAACGGTTGTTCTCTTCACCTCTTTCGACTCCATCCTTTTCCATGTGCTGGTTTTGAATATCCAGATTCAGGCCTTCGATTATTGACAAGGACAAGGACAAAAATACCTTATTTAGCACTCAAGCACTGAGGGTCGTATCTATCCATCATCACTGCGCATCTTCAGACTTTAAAGTTACAACAATCGTAAATGGTTTTGAAATAGATGTATTCTCATTAGCAAATCTCATGTCATGTAATAGCAGGTAGTCATAAGCCTGGTTTGTTTGAACAACATAAATCCACCCTCCCTTTTAACTTGTGTATGTTAATAACATTTCATGACATAGGTATCTTAAATTTTGCCCATGCTCTGTTGAAATTTCTGTGGAAGCATTTTTTTCAATAAGCTTTTCGGTCAGATCTGCCTATTGTTAAGTCTTATACTTTATTAACCGAGTTTCAACTTCAAGCATGATTTAGTTTAGACTCGCTCCATCAAACGTAAGCTCAGAAATGTTTAACTGAACCTCACACTAAGACCAACAAATATGTGTGCTTTTTCACCCATACAGTGAACAATAAGAGGTCGTTTTAGACAATGCGGTTATTGAAAGTGCTCTTAGTCTAAAGTTACACAAAAATTAATTTCTTAATTTCCGGAAACAGTCAAATTAGAAACAGGTAGTTAGAAGAAAGAAACAGTCATATTTCTCTCTCTCTCTCTCTCTCTCTCTCTCTCTCTCTCTCTCTCTCTCTCTCACACACACACACACACACAATTTTCCGAGCTCGAATAACATTATTTAGAATCTGTGTCATGAGAGACACCAAAACAGCAAATACGCCACTCTGTATAAAAAGGAAATAACTGCTCCACAGAATATTAATTTACTTAATAAGAAAACCTTTATACTGCAGTTTCTCTTTCTGCTTCCTCTTTCGATTTCTCTCCTCTTCTCGAGAACTTAATTTAGTTTGAACCAGCAGGCTTATCACACAGAAAGTGACACGTCGCCACAGACGGAAATAAGAACCATACTGACCAAAGAGAGCAATAAAAAAGTTCAAATAGCACTCAAACGTTAAGCAGACTCCATTTGTCGACGGTCTGCTCAAAACGGAAACGGGAGGAAAACAGTCTGGTTCTCATCGGCGGGGGCGCTGAACCGCAAAAGGAAGATTTCTTCTCTCTTTTAATACTCGTAGATTTGAGCTTTACCAAGATGGATACACGAATGCTTCACCGCCTCTGTGTAAAGAAACTACCGTATTGTTGTCTTTGGTAGTGTGTAGGAGGAAATCTAAACGTCAATCTTTCCTCCAGAATCTGCCGCCCATGTGTGCTTGAGAGCCCTGTGCATATTACATTCACGAGAACTGTAGACTTTAGATTTGATGTACTTGTTCTTATCACTTTTCTGTGTTTGAGATAACAGATGCTAAAGTGCTAAAACACTACTTATAAAACCGTATAAAATAATAGCACGGTAAGTAGATTATATTTCATTTATTTTCAATATGTTAAAATACATGGACATTGTGCTGAAAGGTGTGCATAAAATGTCGATATTCCAATTTTGGAAAAATACTATATTGTTGGTAAAATAAATTTTCTATATATTCTTTTTGAGAACTAAGTGTATATCAAACAAATTATCAAAATTGTGTATTAAATGCCTGAAACCAATAATTTTATTACAATACTACCTTAAAATACTAATCTATTATCTAATTCTAAATAAAAAATAAATGAATAAATAAATAATTATTATTATTATTATCATTATCATTATTATTGTTATTGTTATTATTTTTTTATGGAAAAAGAAGAAGAAGAAGAAGAAGAAGAAGAAGAAGAAATATGATATTTCACATTCCTGATGTAGAATTTAGGATACCATGACGAAGAGTACACACACACACACACACACACACACACACACACGCACACACACACACACACACACACACACACACACACACACACACACATACGCATCATTCATTGCGAAGGAAATGAATATTTTCATACATATGATATCTTTTATTATTTTAGTTATTATTTTTATTAATATATGTTATAGTTAAACTTGTAATTGTTATATTCTAAATTTCATATGTATTTAAACAATTTAAACAATGTAAGAGTGAGCTAAACACTGTATATTAAATTTCACAGGCGCTTCTTTTTATGACAATTTGTAGGAAAATCATAGCTTACTGTACTGCGATTTCATATGCACAGAAAAATCTGATATGCTTATGCTGTTGTATGTTCTTTTATTGTAGCCTATGAAAATGTTTATGCTTCTATACTGTCCACTTGTTTAAAATAGCACATTTACAATATTGCTATGTATTGTTACCTGATCCTTTTTCTTCATAGCCTGACCTTTTGTTCAGTGGATTTTTCTGCCCGTCACTAACGCATAGTGTCCTTCACAGGTACGGATAGAAAGAGAGGTCGTCAGACCTACAGCCGCTATCAGACGTTAGAGCTTGAGAAAGAGTTCCACTTCAACCGCTACCTGACCCGCAGAAGGCGCATAGAAATCGCTCACGCTCTCTGCCTCACAGAGCGCCAGATCAAAATATGGTTCCAAAACCGACGAATGAAGTGGAAAAAAGAGAACAAGACGGCTCACCTAAGTTCTCCTGCTGCGGAGCCAACCGAAAGGGACGAGGAAGATGAGGATGATGATGAGGAGTAGCAACAACGAGAATACAAAGAGGAAATCTTACACTTATATTACACAGAAACGAGTGATACAAGTTAATAGTGATACACTGAATAAAACAAACAGTACTACCTACAAAATTAGTCCTATAAAGGTAAACATCGCTACCTGCTTTTTTTTACACTTGTAAAAGCACTAAACAGGTAATGAAACATTTCGTTGTGTTGCAGTAGTGTTAAATATGCTACTTTATGGCCTCTCGTTCTTAGTACTTAAAACATGTAAAAGGGAGTTTTGTGAGTTATTTTGATATTTTCAGTATTCTTAATACAATTTCCTTTCACTGTGTCCTATATTTAATGTGTATTTGTGTTGTAAGCGTCCTAAATGTATGTCAAACACTATTTGTTTGTATTTTTTTAATAATATACAGTGGACCATAAGCTGGATTGTGATGTATGGAATGGGGTGTAACGGAGAACTGTCAATAAAATTATGTAAAGAATTTAAATGTCAGCTTTTCAAAACATTTTTCTTTCAGGGACTGTTCTCCTTCGTGATGATGATGATGATGATGACGATGATGATGATGATGATGATAATAATAATAATAAGAATAACAATAATAATAATAATAATAATAATAATAATAATAATAATAATAATAATTATTATTATTATTGTTATTATTATTATTATTATTATTATTATTATTATACATTGTTTTGAGATTTTGTTATGTCCAATTAACACAGGTCATAAAGATACTGTAAAAAAATATTTTCATTATCTAAAATGTTTATTATATTAAACATATATAATATACAAAAATGTGACTCCATAGGGTTAATTGACGGATTTTTTTTCTCCTGCAAAATAATTGTACATTAAATTCTGAGAATGTTTAAGAGCATATATTCCAAACATTCTTTAATGTGGATTAGTACAGCTCATTTTAAACTGTTTTGTTTTTAATATATCTATTTATTTGAGCACAATGGCTAAAGCATCATTATAAGTGCATAGGTGGAATATGTTTTCCACTATGGCGTCTTTAGTCCTTAACAGTAGACCAACATCATTTGCGGTCTTGCTGTAGACTAACCTTATGTCAGGAAGCGGCCAAAGGAGTGCACTTTCATTAGGGGCTGTAAACTAATGTGTTTAGTGCATCAATAAACAGGCCGGAAAACGCCATAAAAAGAACAAAAAAGTCAACAGAGTGGGAAACAGGTTTATCCTTTTTTCTGGGGTCAGTCAGCATGGCAGTATTGGCTGTTCAGTTGGCAAAAATAGCTTCTGTGTTTCAGAATTGTACCCAGATGTAGTCGAATTCGGTAACTTTATTTACTTTTATCTTTTTCTTGTTTGCTTATCGCTGTGCTGTTTCTTGATCTTAAATAATTCGGTTTTCTTGTAGAATTGAGATTTTATTTTCATGTAAGTGTAGTTATGCACAGGGTGACACCAGCGGATACAGAAACTGTAAAATTCAAACGATTATTTTGTTGCTTTTATTGTTGTTTGATAATTCAAATGGTTATTTAAATAATATTAAAATAGCATTATGGATCCGTCCATATTGCAGTTGCACCAGAACACAGACGGACACCTCAAGTTTTATTTCTTGATAATGAAGTGTATTGCGCACTGACTTATTATATCTTACCTTATATTTTTTTTAATTTAAATTACACTATGCGTGGGTACTTGCATTTATGTGGTGGCACGACCAAACCACTTACCTATAGTCTGAAACTTGGAATAGTGTGAGAACAAGGCAACAAAATCATGTACCAGACATCTATAGAGCTATTATATTATAGGACTAGTCACACTCTGCATGGTCATATTTATTTTAGAACATTAGTGTAAAGGGTTTAAAGTGATGAGACATGATACAGGATAGCCCAGCATTTCTGAAATATTAAACAATGTATAAATATACACATAGATATACCGTCAAATTCTGTAAAAATTCTGAGCTGTTGAGGTAAAAGGCAACAGAATCGCTCTTAGCTTTTAATTAATCGTTGAACAAAAATCTAATCACTGCAAAGCGTGTGAAGCAAACAGAAAAAGTGCCTTTGTGAAAGAAAAAGATGGCGACTGCAGAGGCACTGCTGCTAAAGCAGTCATGAAGAAATGCAATAAATTCCTTGTTGTTTTATGAAAATTTACAACTTTGTGATAGAACTTTATGAGTGCCTGGGTCCTGGGATTGGCCGAGGATGGTCATGTGGATGGGTAACCGTGAACATGAACTTTTTATGATTTCCCAAGTGGTTATATTGCAGCATTCTTTTGGCCGGTGCGCCTTATGAAGCTTCGCTGTGTTCTTTAAAGGTTCTCGTTTCGATTAATGGTGTATTTTTGGCGAAGAAATATAAGATACCTAGTTCAAATCGGCTCCTTTGCCTCATGCTATTGAGAGGGGAGACCAGCCTCCTCTGCACTCCGTTATGCTAATGTGGCCGACTATGATTGGGATTTCCGTTGCGATGGAGAGTCTGACTAAGATCTGACACGCAGTAGGGTCTCATCTAATTTTTCATACTGGGATCCAACTCCCGTTGACTAATGACCGTAACGGATTGAAGCGACGGCGCTGTTGTCATAGTCACGGCTTCGTTAATGGCGGAGCGGGCAGGGCAGCAGGACTTCCTCAGCGCAAGCAACGGTAGAGTAACTCCTCACTGTCTCGGCGCTGCGACGAATTATCAACAAAGGTAAGGCATTCTTTCGTTCCCTGTTAAAACGCTTCTTTTCTTGGTTTCTTCTATTTAATAGCCTAGCTATTTATCCCTCAGTGCTATTAAAGATCGGACTTATGACCGGCTGTTTAGTAAACATCTTCTTGGTGTTCAGTTGTTTTATGTTTCCAATAGAATGCAATGACGTGCGCATATATAAAATTAACGGTTGTGGTTTATTGTTGTTGTTGGTGTTGTTGTTGTTTTGTTTTCGGATTTTTTGTTTTTGTTTCGGTTTTGAGCTCAGTTTGTGCGATATGGAGAGAGCGGTGTGAGATGATGTGCGATGGTTTGATGGACCAGCATTGTTGCCAATCAGATTGTAGCTCTACTTTCCTGGATCACTTACTACGTGGAATGCTTAATTAAGTAGGATGAGGCAATGCGACATTCCGACGCACCACGAAAATCGTGGACACAGTGCGAAATCAAGATAGAACTGTTTAAAATATAACAAGAATTAATGGGTTAATTCTGATTATCTAATCGTATAGATTCTTTCTTCAGTTTTACAACTGGGCATACAATACAAGTCGAGGGTCCTTATGCTGCTACATACACTTTAACACATGTATACACACACAAATGCATACAATACATACATAATCACATGTGTTTTCAACTAGCCATTTTTTTATTATGAGAATGACACAACTTTCTTCTTGTAGACCATTTTGATTTTCTTTCCTAGTGAGTCGAGTCCTGTCACGCAATGCTTACAACGTTTAAACCAGTGTAAATATAATAGAGTACATAATGTCTATTCATATGTGTATATTCATATTACAAAACACATATAAATGAAAATCACAAATATGTGCGTAGGGTATATTACAAAACATATTTTGTTCAAAGCACTGATTCAAATTGTGATACTGGGTACAACAAATTATAGTTTTTTACATTTAAGCAAAAAGGTGAATGGCCAAAATATTTGGATACATGGTCATTATAGGTATCTGTCCAAGGATGAGAATTAGCCCTTGACGCAGCTTTCATAGCTCGCATTTTTCCTCGATGTTTGCGCCATCTAGCGTCTCTGTTTTGAATGCGACAGCTTGCTTCTCATGGTTGCAGTTCAGACAGCTTGTTATTGTGGTGTGTGAGCGAGTGAGCGTCGGTGTGTGTGAAAGAAAGAGAGAGAGAGAGAGAGAGAGAGAGAGGTTTATGGCAGAGTGCATTTGTTTGTCGCACTGTGTGTGCGTGTGTTTCTTTGAGCGAGTATGACCTGATATTTATAGCAGTGTGTGTGTGTGTATGTGTGTGTGTGTGTGAGTATGCGTGTTAGAAAGGAGGGTGAGGCTTACAACTGTGTGTGTGTGTGTGTGTGTGTGTGTGTGTGTGTGTGTGTGTGTGTGTGTGTGTGTGTGTGTTTGGTGTGTTAAGAGAGAGGAGAAAGGAAATTGGTTTATGACAGTATGCATTTGTTTGTCGCACAATGTGGGTTTCCTTTGAGTGAGTGTGACTTGACATTTAGATGGTAATGCACCTCTCTTTTTCTCTGGGTCTTGGGTTTGTTCTGTAATTAGCCAGTTTATTGTCACTGAAAACGCAGATACCAAGTGCTCTACTGTGATTTCATTTATATTCATATACATACATATATAGTTCAAGCTCACAAGTACACATGTAATATGCAAATAGTTTCAATATAGAAGATATTTAAAATAAATACACAGCTCACAACCACTGGAGGAGCAGATAAGAAGTGAAGTTGGGAGGGTTACTGGTCTACCTGTTCGGATGGCAGTGAAACCGTAAAAGAATGCAGAGGTCAGAATTCGAGGCTGTTGTTGCTGCCTTTGAGTGTTCATGCTCTGGGAGATTTGTGGCTTTCGCCAAGAAAAGCCAAGCCTTATGTCCGATATTCTTCAACTCACTCCCTGCCTCTTGAAACCTTCTACAAGTCAGCAGATGACCGTCCTGTTATTGCATTTTGCATAACTTAAGCGTCGATCTGCAAGCTGCCTGACCTGGGTGTTCACCACCGGAAACTTTAACCTCATTTATCACACCCACAAACACACGCAAGATACAGACACACACATTCACTATATTTATACTATGACAATGTCCACGTTATAGCTATGGCTATGGGCTTTAAGCCCCTATGTTTAGAGCAAAAGCAGAAAGAGCAATATAACGATGGAAGAGCGGGGGTGGGGGGGTGGGGGGGTGTCAATACGTAGTCAATACGTCCCGTAGGCACTCTCGTCCGAGCACTCTGTGTATATTTGTATTGGTGGGTTTACACACTTAAAATAATCACTAGCAAACATTTATTCATGTCCGAGGAGAGGATCATGTCCGGGACATTCAAACACATAGTTTAAAGTTGCAAACGACAGAACTTCGGCTATTTTGCAGTCATATATAAAATATAATACAACTATCACATAATTCCATTATGACAATAAGATTGAATTACAATGTTCATGTTATACATTTTATAAATTGGCTATACAATCCAATAGATATCATACAGTCATACACAGGAATAGGTTTTATGTAGTCGCATTCATGACAAATGTTGCCAACACATGAGGTATGTTCAAACAAGTTAAAATAAACAAACAAAACTAATAAATAAACAAAACAATAAATAAATAAATGGTCAAAGCTCCAAGTGCAACAGGAGACATATTTTGAGCTAAAGTTATAAATGAAATATATATAATATATATATATATATATATATATATATATATATATATATATATATATATATATATATGTGTGTGTGTGTGCGTGGTGTGTGTATGTGTATGTGAATATGAATATGAAAAACATTTTTCAAAATATTTTGATTAACATCTATTTAAACAAAATAAACTAAATTACTGAAAATATTGATTTGAAATAACATAACGTAAGTTCATGACTATAAATTTTATAACAAAGCTTTATCACGTTTCAAAATAAAAATCTCTATATATACACACACACACACACACACACACACACACACATATATATATATATATATATATATATATATATATATATATATATATATATATATATATATATATATATATATTCTGTGGTAACTGATGAATTATTCCAGCAAATGTAAACACAATACAAACTTACAAATCGCCGAGTGCGTGATCGTGATCATTAGTTTATTACCCGAGCCAATAGTCAATCTGACACTCAGACTGACTTCTGACTACTTTAGTAATAAAAGTGCAATTCAGTGCTACAGCAGGAACATTATTATAAAAGGAATCATATCTGCATATCCTTGAGCAAAAAAAAAATTGTAATGTAATTTTCAAAAGCGTCAGAATGTTTACGCACGTGAACATTAAACAAAACAACAACCAACGAAACCCCCCCACCCCCCAAAAAACAAACAAACAAACAAACAAAAAATAAATAAATAACTGAATATACAATAGCTATCCAAGTCACAGCAAATAAATATATTGAAAGGAAGACATTGTATAGTCACATTAGACAATTAATACCACTGAGAAATCATAGGACTTTACAGGACGTCACTTGACACAAAGTGAATGACAGCGTGTGTCTCTCATTGTCTGTTTCGGTATGAAAAAAATGTAAACTTTTCATCCTTATCAGGGCGCAATGAATTGACTTCCGTCGTCCACCGACGTGATTTGTAGATCTGAAACAGCAAATTTCAGACTTGCTTCCACCATGGCGCTCTGCGACTGAGTGGTGAGATGTCGGTTCGTTTGCTCTCTTAGGCCAAGGACAATAAAATCTGCAGGAAAAAAATAAAATAAAAATAACTTACATTACTTTATATAGACATTACATTCATAGTAACACCAAACATGTGGTCTATCACAAGTACAAATTTAAGCTTAAGTCTTTCTGGTACAGAATAAAATGTCTAACAATCATTAATAATGAACGAAGTCTTTGACCGAGCAGGGTTTCCCCTTGATTTCTCTTACAAGTGGATACACAATAGACGTTTCCCGTTCACAGAACGTCAAGCAATGCGAAAGGAAACACAGCATCCTCGTCATACCAAAAGGAAACCGAAATGAAAGTAAAACGCACGCAACCCCCTCTCTGTAAAAATATCCACTTGTTGGGGCGCAAATGGTTTATTGGTCGTGGAACGACAGGACACCGGCCACTGTAACTGTACTGGTTAATGCAAAACACACGCACACTTGATTAATGTGCTGAAAAGTCGATAGACGATGAGGAATAGGATTGACATTTGTTGTGTTCACATGATATTCCTGTTTAGAAGTTAGTGTGAAAGTAATTTGCGACAGAAAGTATGTTCAGAAAAAAGCATAGGATATTTTTGTTATAGAACTTCAAAGTCAAAAACAAGAATAGAGAAAATAATCTGTAAAACAGTTATACAGTGCATAAGGAATGGAGTAACATTACAATTGCATAATACGCATGATTTCTACTGTGCGCCCTGAAACGTACTGAAAACGTATTCCTACAACCTGTTGCCAACGACTACATTTGGGAGACTATTTAATCTTCTGCTCGCTGACTAGTGTACTTTTTATGCCTATTGTTTCGTTAATAATGTGAATATATTGCAGTGATAACAAGTACTGAAATAGTGGATTTGAATTTGCCTTTTTACCCAGAGTATCCAACTTTGTGATAAGCTGTAATAGATCACATTTCTGAAACCTAACACACAGAGACCTAAAGATAAAAATATGCCCGGAGTAATTCTGAATAAAAAGGGCTTGGAAATTCGGCTGCTTTTATGTATTTGTTGGCTTATTTGCTGGCACCTCCTTTGTCTCAGGCGAGAGGATCAGACCATAATCTACTGTATATTGGCGCAGCTCAGTCAAAACAGCGGAGGGGGAAGTGTCGGTGTATTCAATTTAGCATTTTAAAATTCCTGTGTGATTCACATTGAGCAATTTCATTGGAAGGCAAAGGGAATGGAGAAGGGCTGAAAAATACAGCTTTCTGCTTTGCTCTGGGGTCCCCCGGCGCATGCAATCACAGCCCCCCTCAAGGGTGCTATTTTGCAGGCACGGCCGCTTGCGATTGGTCAATGGCTGGTCAGATGGTACGGTTTCCCTCTGTCCCGCACTGGCACATAGCCACCCAGCAACCCCCCCTCAACTAAAACCCAATCTCCGATAAACTACTAATAGCTAAACCACTTGGACTATAAAACACAACAAATCATAAACCAAGGAAAAGAGCCGTGCCCTCCCAATGAGTTCCTATTTTGTAAACTCAACTTTCCCTGTGACTCTGCCCGGAGGACAGGAGTCGTTCTTGGGACAGATACCCTTATACTCCTCCGGATACACAGACCCTTTACGACACTATCCCGGTGCTGGTTATGGGGCTAGCAGTGTCCAGGAGAAGGCGTATCCCTCCTCCTTTTACCAGAACGGTGCGTACGGCAGAGCAACCGCCGCCGGTGCCTGTGATTACGCGACGGCCAGCTTCTACAGGGAAAAGGACCCTGCTTGCGCTCTCACTAGCATAGAGGAACACTCCCTCGTCCTCAGTCAGGACCACCGTAAAACAGACTGCACAGGGCCGGCGGGGAAAAACAACTACACAGAGAATGACGATCAGAAGCCAACAGCGCCTGTTTACCCATGGATGCAAAGAATGAATTCATGCAACGGTAAGCTTCATGCTGTCAACGTCTCTATCCCTTACAGTTGTTCATTATTTTTTGGCTCATTGTTGATATGCAGAGTTGAGGCGTGCTACGTGACTTACTGCCCGACTGTGCAAAGCCGGAAGCCCATGTAAATACTCTGTTCGTCCCTACCGTAGTGTCACACTGAAACCAGAGAGTACACACGTGCCATGCCACACACATCTTATCTACCGTAAGCTGACATATTTATATTCGCATCCAACTGTTAGTGAAGAACAGTGTTTGGTTATTGCTATACTTATATTTAAATCCTGGATTAACGGTCTAACGCAGTACTAGATCAGGACAGTTGATGTCTCAGCATGTGTCTCTTATCATAAAATGGCTCGTGTTGTTTTGACAGTGTCCCTTAGTTCAATCGCTCTTGTACACTGTAGTCAATAAGACAATGATAATTCACTTTACAACCAAATAACTGCTCCAGGGGCATTAAAAGTTAGAGGGAAATGACTGCAGGAATAACGAAAGTACAACCTGCTTAGCACCAGTCAAACTGATGTTGCCAAAAGCTAAGGAAAACTCCATCAGACAGTATGAGATCCGCTTTCCAGTTGTTAAATGCTCTGAAATATGCCGTACATGAAGCATCATGATTCTTACGGACAATATAGTGATGATATTTTTAATTGTTACCTTTAAAGAAGCTCTAGGTGCATTTGCGAAAATATCACATTCAAACGTTATGCATTTCACTGAGAATTTAATATAATGCAAATCTCTACAATATAAGAGGTGCTCAAATTGCATAAGAGATAATTTTATTAATATAAAGACTAGCTGTTTGACATGCAAAGTAAAAATAGACTAATTTGAACAAGTGTACGGTGTACATTTCCTCTGAGACTACGATTTTCATGATTTTGGACCTATGCAGTGCAATCCCTGACGAGCTGTTACAGTCTCATGTGAATAACGATGTCCCGAAGTTATGTCGCAGATAGCATTTTGAATGCTTCAAAACTCTCATAATGTACGAGCCTTGCAAGTCATGTTGCTGCCCTCAAGCTATTTTCCTCGGGTACATTTATCATTGTAATATGCACGCTTTCCGTGTTAATGTTTGACATTCTCTTCCACCCTTTCTTCCTTTTTTTACGGGCAGGGACCTTCGGTAACCCCGGACGGAGGGGTCGTCAGACGTACACCCGCTACCAGACGTTAGAGTTGGAGAAAGAGTTCCATTTTAACAGATATCTGACCAGGAGGCGCCGTATTGAGATTGCGCACGCATTGTGTCTGACGGAACGTCAGATCAAGATCTGGTTCCAAAACCGGCGCATGAAGTGGAAAAAAGAGAACAAACTGATCAACTCTTCACAGACCAGTGGGGAGGAAGAAGAGGAGAAGAGGACAGAATGAAAGTGTTTGGAAAACATGAGACGCAAGAAAAAGAAAAATGGCATAGAAGACACAAGACACCTCAATGTATCATTAGAATCTCCTTGTGTACATAAATTCGCACCGCTGAAGTTGTGTTCGTTGTAGCATTCCTCCTAATGTCATTTTTATCATCATTTTTTTACATGATGTCTAATTAATGTGTTTGTGTGCGCGCATATCCCGACTTAGTACTTGGTCTCACACTTATGACGCCCAAGTTTAATGAAACTATTTGAAATGTTATATTCGTGTTCATATTTAAGCTATATATGTGGAAATAAAATGGCATTCTAATTGTACTAAATAACGTTTTTATTTCACATGGTCATTTAGACATTGTTTGAGATGTATAATGGGTTTACGAAAAACAAAAAAAAAGAACAAAACAACAACAACAACAAACAAACAAACAAACAAACAAAAACTAAAGGACTGGAGCTCTCTTACATGTCCCAAACAGGTAAAGTTAACTCTTATGCAGTATACCCAGTATGTTACTTTTGTACATGGTTTCTATGTTGTTAATTATGAAGAGAAACACTGAATAAACTAACAACATATTCCACCTGCTACCCTTGTTTGTACCAAAGCTATTTCTTAAGTACTCTGAATTTTTATGGCACTATGTAAAATATAATTTCAACTGGAAATTAGTAAACATAATTACAAATAATGAATTAAGAAATGATACTATTACTATTAGAATATTGTAACTACTATTAGAAGATAAGACAACGGGAAGGCTTTGATTTAAGTCCACACTATAGTAGCAGTTTGCTGTTCAGGGAATTTGTCCACAAATTGTTTTGATTCTGGTAAAGATGCGACTTTCCAATGAAACCACTATGCCACGTGTTCTCACTGTTCAGCGTCAGACAGCGGCTTACAGGGAACAGGTACACGATTTTAAACAACCCGTCAATCAAAGAAATATCTTCCCTTTCCATGGCTGAAAGGCAAAGTGACCAAGAGGTGAATTGCAAAATGTTCCTAACAAAGTGAAAGGAAGGGGTCAGTGGTTGTTAATAGATGGCCGATGGAGAAATCTGACCTGTCCGCGAAGCGCACTCACCCAGAGCCGGTCATAAGCTTTCAAATTTGAGCCACTTAGGGCGGAAACGGCGCTCCAATGTCCATTCAAAACCACACAAGCTTTAGAAATTGCAGTATCGTTATGAAATATAAATACTTTGGATTTTGTCTTCTCACTGCTCACATCTTAACACACAAATTGTGCTTGCATCTCTAAAAAACACCGAAACAGGTTTTGTGAACTCTAGAAATCCTGAAAAATATACATTTTAAACATTTCCAGAGCTGAATTTCCGTTCGTTCCTGTGCCCTTTAATATCAGGCTTTTCAAAGTTTGGCTCATTTTAGAATGTTTACGCTTCTCTAACCACTATCTGGGATATTTAAAGTACACATTTCCGGTTTAAATGTAAGCAAAATGTATGTCACAATGGTGCTTTGCATATCATGATGCACATACATGAAATAACTTGTGTCTTTATGTCAACAAACCATATATCACATTGAGCCATCTATCACAGCCCTGCATTCCTTAAGGCCATACTTTTTTGCAGTCATATATACTATGTATACATCAGTATACATAAATAAATTGCAAGTCACGGGATATATACAAACATAGTTAGTTTTTAGTTTTCAATAATAATTTACTTGATTGGGAAACATCATCTTTCTTGATGTTGTTGTTACTGTTGTTGTTGTTGTTGTTGTTGTTGTTGTTATTGTTCTTGTTCTTCTTCTTGTTGTTATTATTATTATTATTATTAAATTGAATGCAGTTGACAAAATGACGAATAGTCGTCATTTAAAATGTACATACATTGTTTAGTAAAATAACATTTCTATTCAGTTCAAATCAGTGCTATATGGGTAAAATGAAAGGATAACAATGAATTAAATGAAAGTTTTACAATCATCATCATGTCTACAACACAAGAAAAGCAAGATTTTCACTCAAAAAGAGACTTTTCATTTTCACCGATAAGAGAATAAAATGGGTAGAGGTCTTATAAAATGTCTTCCCTGTGCTAAAATTTACTTCCCCAGTAGGTGACGCTGTCTGCTCACACGCAGCATATCCATGCCATGGGAGGCACACGTTGACTGGAGCCTAACGACTCCCCGTCTCGTCATCATTTGTAACCATAGAGCATGAATTACCTCTTGAAGTCATCAGTGAGAATTTACGACTGGTCAACAAAAGCACGTGATTCCCAAACGCACCCCCACCCCCATATTTGGCCGCATACATAGCAAAAACGAAGTACAGTGCATTGCTATAATTCATTAATACATCATAAATCGTGAAGCACAGCGTTATAACGACCAAGATCTACAAATCAAGCCCTTTAAAACAACCTAAATGAGCTCTTACTTTGTAAACTCGTTCTCAGGGCGCTACCCAAATGGCCCCGACTATCAGTTACTAAATTATGGAACTAGCAGCAGCGCTATGAACGCCTCGTACAGGGACTCCGGCACCATGCATTCAGGCTCTTACGGCTACAACTACAATGGGATGGACCTAAGCGTCAATCGTTCAACCAACACGGGCCATTTTGGGGCGGTTGGGGACAACTCCCGGGGCTTCCAGTCTCCAACCCCGGAGACGCGATTCCGGCAGCCGTCAAGCTGCTCACTTGCATCCCCGGAGCCGCTGCCCTGCTCCAACAGCGAAAGCCTGGGACCCAAAGGCTCTTCGCCCCCCTCGGACCAAAACGCCTCCACTGCGGGTAGTAACCTCAACAACAACACACATTTCACGGAAATCGACGAGGCCAGTGCTTCATCTGAGACGGAGGAGGGCTCCCAGAGAGCGGCCAACACAGCTCCCCGGTCGCAACAGAAGCAAGAGTCCACGGCAACCTCCACCACCTCGGCGACCACGGATGGCCAAGCACCACAGATATTCCCCTGGATGCGGAAACTACATATTAGCCATGGTACTATAATCTTTACGTCAATTGCTGTTAGTGAAATAGGACTGTCTGCTTTAAGTTTCTGTGTTGTTTGCAGCTAAACGGCGCCGCTGGAGTTAGCTTTTATTTCAGGGTTCCCCGAAAGTGTCATAAATCTTTAAAGTCCGGAGCCTAACAAACTGTAGGAGAAAAATAGAGTGGGGTGGAAGAGAGGGGAGTAAGATGTGAAGGCTTGGAAGTTGTTGTTTCTTTGAAAAGTTTTGCTTTATGTGATTGCTGGTCAGGGGCACTAAAAGTGAAAAGAAGAAAAAATAGAAAGAGAAAGAGTGGGGAAACTTTGGGAGACCAGAAGAGAGTGCATTCGTGAAAATCGAAAGAGTACGTTAAGTCTACCCCAGTAAGTTTCAATTATTATGGTTTAAGTTTTAAACCGGGTAAGAAAACAAGGCATGTGCGCACAGTACCATTTGGCGACTGCACTGTACGGATTCAGTCATAAATCGTCAGGAAGACATTGGTATTTGTGTGCTTTTTTCCAAACTGCAAAAAAATGTGTTGGCAAACTGCTGTGTTAATGCTATGTTGCGCCATTCTCGCTAACGTTTTATTCACTCTTGCATTTTATCCATGCCATTCAGATATGACTGGACCAGACGGCAAAAGGGCCCGAACTGCCTATACCCGCTATCAGACGCTAGAGCTGGAAAAAGAGTTCCATTTCAATAGGTATCTCACCCGGAGGAGGAGGATAGAGATAGCCCATGCTCTATGCCTCTCAGAACGACAGATTAAGATCTGGTTCCAAAATCGGCGGATGAAATGGAAAAAGGACAATAAGTTGAAGAGCATGAGTCTGGCTACCGCAGGTAGTGCTTTCCAGCCATAGTGGTAACGCAGGTCATGCTTTAAGTGTTGTGCAAATGAAATCAGCAGGAAAATATAGATGAAAATAGATTTCAATACACTCTACAGAGTACTGTAAAAAGCGGCACCTTTTGGCATGTTGATGAGTGTTTTAGGCAACTTAAAATTCTACTGTGGTACTGCTAAAATTAAAAAAAGAATTCATGTGCATAGAATGTTCTTTTAATACTATTATTTCGATGGAAAATGAGAAAAAATGAGAAAAAAATACAGATGCCGCCAGTTGTCCTTGTTATGAACATTGTTTGTGTCAAGTGCTATGTTAATGCTTTCTTGAGAGTTAGCATGTATGCTCTTAAATGTTATAACTTATTTACCTACCTACCTATAAACGTATATGCCTTTGAGTTTACAGCTTAGAGAAGCCTCTGCCCAAATATGAAGTGAAGCTATAGTTTAGTGGTGACTGCCGTAAGTTCAGCAGAAGCCTTAATGTGTTACATGGTCCTTCATGTTTTAGCATCATTGTCTAGATATTCATATCGGACTTTTGTCATGGTCCTCTTTTTTTCCTTTCTTTTTTTTGAGAAAAAAGGGAAATTTGTAAATAGTCATCACTAGATACGTGTGTATAGGTATATTCGAAATATGTAATTGTATATTACTGGATCATGTCTATGTTCCCCTCAAAACGTTGTACATATTGAACATTTTTATTGTGACCAGTTGGCTATTTGTAGTAGGCAGAGTGAATGGCAAATGTGTGTGGAAAGCGACAAACGCTAATGTCATGTTGAACTGCCTGTAAGCATTTTGCCAATAAGCTTTTTGTATTTGTTTGTAGCTTAACTTGGAGTAAAAAAATAAAGTTCCACATATACAGATCCAACTTTTCCAGAGTGATGTTTCTATCTGCTGTACCCTGCCGTTCTATGAATTATAATAACTTTTCGTCAATACAGTTTAACTAGCTTCACTTGAACATACTTTCCAAAATTCAACTGAGGATCAATCATAACAATTTTTTTAAATATTTTAAGACTCATAATGAAATTGAAGACAGTGACCTGTTACAGTGTACTGTTTTAAACAATGATTGGGGTGCGAAGTCATTCAACTTTAAGGCATATAATGTTCAACACGAAATGCAAACAACACTTAAAATAAATCTCAGTTCCCTACTTTAAATTTAACACCTGAACTTATGAACATATTTGCCATCACATAAAGCCCTGTTTCTTTAACATTCACTTGGTCGTTTGTAATATATAGTCCCTCACTATACAATAGTACTCTTAATAAACCAGTACTGAACTTACCACAAGTGTCCATCCGTTTCGCTACCTCTAAGATGACTTTTGAGAGCCGAGTGAAGGTCCTAAATGCGAACCAACTGCCCGCACTGCCTGGCCGACTTGTCCTGGCCGGCTTGTCTTTTGCAATTTAGCTTTTGCCTTTGACCAAACTATGCCAAAAGTAGCTATGACATTTACATGTCAAACGGATGAGCGTTTTATCTTGAAGTTAGATCGTAAAAATCGCCCAGGCCACAGATAGATACCCCTTACTGGCTCTCAAAAGTCACGTGGGGTCCATAAAGTTAGTTTTATGGTTTTGGGGAGTTGACAATGTACTATATATTTCACATTCTAGAATGCAAGTGACGGTTTAACTGCTTCGAAGGGATTCTAAAGGGTCAGTAGTAAGGGGAAGAGCGCACTAGCAGGCCAGTACACTGCCCGTGTCTGGTCCATACACTGTCTCTCTGGTTCTACCCATTTGGAGGCGGATATAAGGATAGTGGACCGTGCGCCCTCACTGTAAGTTCAGTTTAAGTCTACATGGTCTGAGGAGAGGTGGGAAGTAGAGGAGGGGGCCATATCTTCTCGTTGTGTCATTGATGTTTCTCTCTGGTTGAGGAGTAGCCATTATATATTAAATTAGGTTTTCTGATTTCTGTTCATGGTAAATGTTAGCACATTATGAAAGCATGTACAACTTGCAGAAAATTGAATGCCTTTTTAAAATAATGAAAAACGACAGTGCGTTGGAATCTACCATTACAAATGCAACTAAGTGCTTATTGAATATAAATTAGTCAGTGTTTTGCTTTGATGTGATACAAAATACAAAAAAGTAAAGTACTAAATATTAAATATTCAAAGATGTGTCATAGAATGCCTTCTAAAATGCAGAAGTTCACGATATATATCTTCAATTTGGTAAGCAATGATAGCATTACGGCAACAGTTTCCACCTATGTTATTTACATGGGCATATTAATTTTATGTACAAGTGCATCGTGTATATAGTAAAAAAAACCAGGTCTGTGCGCGAGCGTGTGTTTTGCTCTTTTTCTGTCTATGTCTCTCTCTCTCTCTCTCTCTCTCTCTCACACACACACACACACACACACACACACACACACGCATGCACGCACGCACGCACACACACATTATACCTCCCCCAGTTATACAAGCAAATCTTTGTTCCTTCCCCGCCCATATATTTTCCAGAAAGGAAACATCTGAATAATACACAGTGGCAGCGAACATTCTCAGAAAAACAAGTATAGTGGTAGTAAAATAATAGGTGGCAAATTATGTAAATACGTAAGTGCATATAAGTTTTTGAAGAAAAAATACTACAACATTTCAGACAGAATAACTGTACTCAAAGTGTATATATGTCCATACTCTTGTAAAGTGTAGCTCTGCCACCTCGGGTTAACTCGAGTTCAACTCCAATGTGCATTTTCAGACTGTATATCACTAAATCGCACTCAGTGTGATACGAAATGCTACACCTTTCAAAAAACCTTTCTCTCAGTATTGATGAACAATTTAAGATGATAATAATGTCATAAATTGTTGACACAAGTCTAGCGTTATGTTGCGGATTTTAAGGTAACGGTTTACAAGTTATTATTATTTTTTTAAATAATATATAATTACATCAATACAATGTCCCAGGCTATTTCGTAGCAGTGTTTTTTTCTGTTGTCTTGCTAGTCGGTTTGTAAGCTATAGGAACTTTTCCAGTCTACCGAAATGCATGGCGTTTTGATTTAAGTCGCCAAACATAACTAGAAGAATAAACATGATCAATGCACGCAGTTTATGCTGGAGGTCACTAACCTTACAGAATATCGCACAAAGGAACTATTTCACATTCTTACATATATGTTTCTATTTTTCGATTTATTTTTACATACAGGTAAAGTATACATATACAACATTATTTAATTCATTCATAAAGTGTCATAAATACATGTATTATTGCACCTTTCAGAATCTAGGACTAAATGTTTTGCATCCTAGTGTTTTACAACCTGACACTCTGCTTTCAGTTTGTGTTAGAGGTTTTATTGCTGTCCGTTTGTTCTTTGGTGTGTGTGTGTGTGTGTGTGTGTGTGTGAGTGTGTGTTTGGGTGTGTGTGGGTGTGTGTGTGTGTGTGTGTGTGTGAGAGAGAGAGAGAGAGAGAGAGAGAAAGAGAGAGAGAGAGTGAGAGAGAGAGAGAAAGAGAGAGAGAGAGTGTAAGAGATAGAGAGAGAGAGAGAGAGAGACAGAGAGAGAGTGTAAGAGAAAGAGTGAGAGAGAGAGAGACAGAGTGTAAGAGAGTGAGAGAGCGAGTGAGAGATAGAGAGAGAGTGAGAGAGAAAGAGAGAGAGTGAGAGAGAGAAAGAGAGTGAGAGAGAAAGAGAGAGAGTTTGTGTGTTGGAAAGTAGCTAGGCGACCTTGGTTTCATTTGTATGTCAGAGAAGAAGAGAGAAGTGTAGAGCACGTTTCCAGTCAAACCCTGGTTCAAACTGACAGTGTGGATAGGTTTAGAAAATGAAATACAATGTTACAACAAGTGTATATTTTAAAGAATTTGAAATAAAGTTATTCTAATTATTAAATATTTAAATAGTTGAAAAGGGTTTGTCTTGTCGAGTGTGAGCTTTTTCTTGACTGCCATCTTGTTGTTCTGTGTGTACAAGTATGCTATCTGACGTATATAGCGATTCCGGACGTTTAAATGGCCATTTTAAAAGCCTAATGCGTTTTACGCATATTGATAGGGGGCAATCCACGGCGTTTTCATCCATAATGCGCCGAGGGCGGGATCGGTCAGCAGACCGAGCCGCTGCAAAGAGGCGCCCGAAGCGTGGCCAGCCACAGCTTGTCCATCACACACGTTGCCATGTTTATCACTTGCTGCTAGAAAAAGGATTGATTGACTGATTTTATTTCGTGTACTTCCTCCTCCTTAACTGTATCCGACTTGTGATGGGATAGAATTCGGGTTGTTTTAACAAAAACATCCCAAAATTAAATGTGATGTTTTACTGTGGCGTGGCTATTTTTATTTTGATTGTCTGGTATTGAGACAGTAAGTCCGTTAGTGTGAATTTATTGTTAACTCTAGATGAATGAATGAATCAGCCGAATCAGTCAATTATTTTCTAGTTAATTCAATAATGTATGTGTACTATGTAGTTCCATCCTTAGGAGAGAATCGTTTATATTTGAATGATCTATCATGCCCAGGTTTCTAATCTAAGTATCTGAAGTTGGAATGTAATTTTGGGATTGTTCAGTAATGGTTAACGAAGATTCCTTTATAATCACAAAACAGACCTGAGACTTTAAATTCTGAAGAAAAATATTGACGACAAAGAATAAAAACGCCAATAAGCGACATACATTAGTTAACAAGGAAAAGTATATTTATTTTTATGCATACAGTAATGTTTTTATGCATAATAAGCCTTTGTTTTTGAGCTGTACGAACCAAATTTCTTTGATGCAACTCTCCTCTATGGCCAGCAGAGCCCGCTTTAGACCAACTTCACAGTGGCAGGAGCTGCTTTCTGTGCAGTCGTCGAGCAGACGTGTCGAAAACTGGACAGTTTGGTTGATATTATAACCTGTCAGAATCCATTTTATTCGGATCTCTGTGCCGCTAGAAAATTCGAAAAGAAACAAACGTGAAAGAAGGGAGAAAAATTAATAGCTCGTGTAAAATGGCGACCGAATTTCGTGACCTAATGCGTAAAGTGCTCTTGGTTTGTTCATCCATTTGTTGGAAATGAAGAAACAGGCAAAATCGAATATAGGCGTAGCAATATAGTTTAGATATAAAAGAGCATTTGTATTTTCTAGTTTAGAAATTAATTCCACAAGATAAAGTCGAATCCAGTGTCTGGAGAGAAAGGTGCGTGGGAGTCGGAAAGTTGAGGGGTCAAAAAGTTTATGCAGTCGTGTGACCTCCGACAGTGCAAACAGGTGCGCTAGACCAATTGCTGGATGTCAAAGGCAAAGTGGGAGAGGGAGGAAAGGGAGGGAGTGGTGGTGGGGGGTGGAAGGGCTGCAGAGAGTCTCTTGCGGAAAGATGAAAGAAATTATATTACTAGCCTGTTAGGTTCGGGGGCCAACCTTCGTTGTGTAACAAAGCAAACCCCCGCATAAAAATGAGAATCCAGTGAAAGAAAGACAAATCGTAGCTTAGGATGCGTCTGTTTTACTGGATGTTCCCTCACTTTTGTTGTTGGTATCACTAATGTTGTTGCAGAAATTTAAACCTCCTCATTGCAATTCGGTATGTGAAGAACTATTCATTACTGGAATCATGTTTTAACGGATTCTTTTTCTTCATTATCATCATCGTCGTCGTCATCATCATCATCGTCATCTTCTTCTTCTTCTTCTTCTTCTTCTTCTTCTTCTTCTTCTTCTTCTTCTTCCACCACTACTACTACTACTACTAGTACTACTACTACTACTTCTACTACTTCCTATTATTATTGTGCTTATATTGTTATTATTATTATTATTATTATTATAGTCATTTTGTAGATGTAATAAAGAATATTGTAGTAATAAACTTGGATTATTTTTGACATGGAGTAATGAGCCTGATCACATCTTTGTGGTTTGATGGTATCAGCACAGTGAAATTCATCCTCCATTTACCTCAAAGAAATAAATCTGACTTTGCAGAGAGTGAATCCAGATGAGCAATGATTTTTTCCACAAAAGTTGAGCAGAAATATATATATATATATATATATATATATATATATATATACTCATATATATATATATATATATATATATATATATATATATATATATATTTCATATATATTTAACATATTCAAGAGGTGTTTTTATAAATAAGATGGGTATGCTCCACTACAACAGGTAAACAAGATAACTTTAAGCTATTTTCCTAGTCATTGTAACAATCTAGCAATCTGATTTTTACTGAATGAAATGATAAAAGACTATGGACATTGGATTAATGGTTCAAAACCATGCAAAAAAAAAACGCATATTTGAACAATAATCATTATTGCTTTACCAGAATAAATGTTAGAACAAATAGTGGTAGCTGTGGATGATAAGAGTCTAGCTGGATTGGTATTCTGAAAAACAATGTGCGTGGTGAATAATTGTATTAGAAAGCAGGTCCCCATTGGAGTTCATGCAGAGTTCATCGAATTAATTTCCATTCCATCGTAACATGTTGGGTGTGTGAGATGTACCATATATGGATAAAAAAAAAGCTTCTATTTGGATTTCTCACGTAATTTCAAATGTGATTTCGTTGTTTCTCACTACTGAAGTGCAAATAACGATATGGTGTCAATGAGCGTTTTATTGTGAGTCAGGGTATTCAAAAAGTTAATTCTTTATTTCCCACGCGCAATATATTAATTAGTTCATATTACAAAAGAAAGTAACCGATTGACACGCAAAATATAGTGTGCTGTGGTTAGTGCGAGATGCTCTTTTAGCTGTATGAACTCAACAAGAAAATAAAAAAATGCTCTGTGGTTGGACTGATTTGTGGGTTTCAAAAGGCTTTTAGAATGACCCCCCCTGCACTGCCCAGGCCATTTTTCTTCAAAGTAATGACCTGGGCACAATTCAATATGAGCGCGCAAACTGTGCATGCATTACTATAGAACTTGGGAGTGGGAGAGACCCGCAGAAGGGGTGAAACACAGGTCAGCGCGTCTAACAAATATTAAAATGTACTGGGACTTGTGACACGCCTTGCTGTTTGCTAAAGACTGCCAAAGTCTGCGAGATGTCTGAAAAGCGAGGTCCACAACAAAATGCCTGGCGTCCAATGGTGTGTAGTGTTCTAGCGGTATAAGACAACGTGCATTTTATTTTAGGGGTTTTAAGACAGCAGGCTGCATCATGTGAAACCTTCTTGTGGCAGCCAAGACACTGGATGATTACCCTCAGAGCTTACACATGGTTGCTAACTTGATTCAAATATATATATATATATATATATTATATATATATATATATATATATATATATATATATATATATATATATATATATATATATATATATATACACAATACAATCAATTTCCTTTGCTAATGGTGTTTTTGAGGTCTTGTATTAGTTGAAGATGGTTTTGGATCGCTTTTAATGTCTTCTTGGCCATTGTCGCCAAGAGCAGCTGGGAGAAGCTCGAGGGACCGCGGAAATGAGAGGAGTTACGTACAAAGGTATCACCGGCGAGGTCATGGGCTAAAACCTGTGGCGTTAGAGAAAGGAGGAAGGGGTTAGGCACAGGGGCTCATGATGTGAATAAGCAACAACAAGGCTGGCTTTTGGACTAGGTCCTGCTTGAGTTGCACTGGCGAAAGGCTAACAAGAGACTGCGTGGAAGAACTGATTACCTTGTGAGCGAAAAAGTAAAGTAAAAGAAAGTGACCCATTCATTTACATGTCGCCTCTCTTCTGCAGGTGCTGCTTGGGGCGGACTTGCGATGCTTTCTTGCTTTACGTGGTGTAAGTGCCCCCTCCTTTCATAACGTAGTTATGAGTTTGATTTCTAGTCTTACGAAGTCGCACTGTTGCGTGTGTGTTTATATGTTGAATATTTGTAGCTATGGTAAAAGAGACAGGGCTTTGAATGCCTGTGGGTGTACACATTAACCCCATAATGAGGCAGATGGCTCGAGGTCCCTATGCTTTTCATGAGGAGATGGCTCATGGGGTGAAGCAGTCGGGGACTTCAGAGGGTGGGGTTAGAGTGGACAGCGGATGAACTTTCTCCTTTTTCTTCTGTAAAAAATATTTTTAGGTTGTTACAGTGGGTTGCAGTGCTTTTGCTCTGAATGCAATGCTTACGTGTTATAATAAAGATTCTTTCGATGTACTGTTCAAAAATTAGAAATGACTGCTAATTTCTAGTATAGAAAGGCAATCAACGAGAATTAGAAATGGTTGAGATGCAGTGAAAAAAAAGCTGGAAAAACAGTAGAGGCCCATCTGAAAAGGCAAATCAGTGATTACCAAACGCTAGGGGTGCTACAGATTTGCTGCAGATAACCTTGCATTTTAAACTTTCATTTAAATTTGGGTTCATAAAGAACATTCGATTTCTACCATATGATAAAGTTATATGAAAATGTCGTGGGTTCCCAAGTTTAGACCCTCTTTTATTTTTCTTCCTTACAAATCTGTCCTTTTAAGCTAAAATCTCCCAACAAAAGAAGGCTCAATAACTCAGAACAAAGACACTCGATGCTCAGGCTTTTGTGATCCATATAGAATTAATCATAATACACACACACACACACACACACACACACACACACACACACACACACAGAAATATATATATATATATATATATATATATCTCACTCTTATAACATATATATATATCTCTTGTAGCTTTTCTATTATTACAAAAATAGAAATAAATATGAAAACTCAATACGGTTTCACTGAATAAGCTATTAATATGAAATATTAAGTATGTAGCTTTGATGTTTAATATGTTATACATAATCTGATAAATTAAACGATAAGATTAGTATTATTATTATTATCACTATTATTATTATTATTATTATTATTGCTGTTATTATGGTTGTTTGTTTGTTTATTTGTTTAATTTAGTTTATTTTATATTGTTTTGTTTTATATTATTAAATCGTGCCCATAAACTGGTAGTGGAGTCCAACGTGCTCATAATTTTACATAGCTACAATGATTTGAAATATTTGGCATGCATTAAGACAACTGTATTTGTCAGGGGTCTGATAATAATATCATGGATCTGATAACATGTATAAATGGCGATATTTATTAAATGTTTCCTTTCCTTTTTTTTTGTTATATGATCTGAAGTGCTCTCAAAACCTTTGTAGCTACAAAATCACTGAATACATTTTTTTATCGAATTAGTTTACTTTATTGTTAATTAATTACTCTAATCTGGCAGTGTTTGTATAAATCGGTTGCCATTGAATTTAAGTGTTTATGCATTTTCGAATTTAGCATTTTTTTCTACCGCAATATGCACCTTGCCCTTCCATTTATTGAAATTGTGGTCTTACCTAATTTTCTGTTGTTTTCCTGGTGTTAAGGAAAGCGCCTGCGCATTGAGTCCTGATTTCAAGTTGTTTTAAAACGAATAGTGGATCACGTTCTCGATGCAATGGAACCATTGTTAAAGAAGTCATAAAATCGTTGCTTGTTGTTTATTAGTGTGAACGTGAGAGAAATCAGTGTCGTTTTCCTCTGTGCATGTTTTGTGCTTTATACTCTCACCTGTGGAAACATCCTCAGCTGTTTGCAGTCAGTAAACATTGCTGACCTGCTATAAACACCACGTTCTATTTTCAGTTGATGCTTTCTATGACCTTTCAGAAATCTGACAGTAATTCTTCAAACTCGTTGTCTTGCTCTACCTTGTTCTGTGAGTTGAGTTTACTGCTTACTGTGAGTTTACTGTGAGTTTAATACTTAGTTTGAAATGTGGAATATATGCATGAATTGATGTGACACTATTTGAATAGAAAAAGATTGCTGCTTCTTTAAACGTTTCTTGATGTCTGTGTCTGGGGTTTCTGTGTCTTCTGAGATGCCAGAGTTTTTTGAGCAGTTCTCTTTCTCTGGAGTGCACTAAGGGGAAATGGTAGAAACGTCAGTTTTCCTTAACAGTTAGAAATATTTGTGAATAGTGACCTGCGTTTTTAGACAATTGCTTTGATACCACTTGCTCCATGACATAGCGGAAGAACTGTCAAGGCGAACAACTCCATCTATAGTTGTCAAGAGGATACCTGTCATCTATATATACCCTGTAGATCCGGTTGTGTGAAAAAAATCTCACAGTCACAAATTCGTATCTAGGGGAGTATGTAGTTGATGTAGACCCCCACTCAACATCCAGCAGAAAGATGGAGTCTTTAATACTTTTCATTTCTGTTAAATAATGACATGGCGTTGTGTAATCAGCAATTTGATAGTTGCTGGTTCTCCAGTAGTATTGTTTACTGTATACTGCGTAAAGTGACTTTTATTGTGCAACACCTTGTGATGTCACGCAGATTGTTGCTACCATGTGTCAGACTTTCATTGCAAGCAAAATCCAAATCCCCCTCTTAAGAGTAGCGTTAGGCACCAGTGGATATTGTTCAGATTACTTCTATCATTGGAAGAAAAAGAAGAAGAAAAAAGGACAAAGACAATGTAAAGACAATGCTAATGGTAATGTGCACTGCAATTACTATGCGTGGTGTGTAAATGGGAGAGCAGAACAAACGTGTTCTTTGGAGGGGAATGACACAGATGCGGCAAATGCAAAAGGTCGGTTTGATTTAGGAGGCTTTGCAACCTGAATTAGTTGATGAATTTTCTATCGATCCCAAACAAGCCTAGATTCATCCTGACCGCGGAATCCACGCCACCTCCATTCTTTCCCGTTATTGGCGGTGCATAGGCTGGCTGAATCTAGCCCCTCGCATCATTTTCCCCTCGTGCCGCTTTACACGAAGACTGCTCCCAAAACATTAGGAGTATTATAATTCAGAACATTTAATTTATGATTTATATAGGACTTGTAATGTTTTTATTGCAATGAGAAGTTAAAGGTGACGGGAGGGGTGGGGGATGTCGCTTAGACTCGGAGGTCCAAGCGTTTACAAAAGTCGGTAGTGCTTTTTCTGCCAGGTAGCTTTCGCTTTGTTATTGTTGTGGTTCTCTTATCAGCTTATTAAGTGTATGGTAAGGTATGAAAAAATGAAATGTTCGTCGGTTGTGAACTATGCCTCGATGCTGAGCGCAGTCTAAGCTGCCGTTCCCATTTCCTTATCGGGAATCGCAGTCCACCCATTGGCTGCCGTTGTCACATGGACTCTTAACTTTGTTCACTTGACAGAAAGTAGGAGGGTTCTACGAAACAGGAAAACGAGTAAAGGGATAGATATAAATTTTAGTATATTTTGGTATTGCAATTCAAAGAAATTAATGGCCATGAGTTCCTATTTGATCAACTCCAACTATGTGGACCCCAAGTTTCCACCGTGCGAAGAATACTCCCAGAGCGACTACCTAGCCAGTCACTCTCCGGACTACTATAGCGCGCCCAGAGGCAAGGTCATCGTTCAGCGTAGTCGATCTACCACCAGCGGTCGGGCGCGGCGACCCACCCTACACGTGCGTGCCGGGGTCAGGGCAGCCCGCGTGGGTCATGTCTCCTCGAGTTCACGTACTAAGCCCAGCTGTACTCTCGACCTCTATCCCAGAACCAAGCCATCACTGCGACTCGGTTACTCCTAGCCCTCCGCCTGCCTGCGGTCAGACTCCCATCAGCCAAAGTACTCCTTCGGCCACTTCACGAAAGGACCCCGTGGTTTACCCCTGGATGAAGAAAGTGCACGTAAACATCGGTAAGTGCGGCTAAACTTCAGTGCCTAGGTGGCGTGCCGTGCATTAAAGCTCAGTGTCGATTACTAAACGTGCTACTCAGCCCAGAGAGTAGCCCTTGTTAGATTCTGATCATTTGTTTGCAGGGCAATATAATTACACCCTCCATAAATTTTTATTGCTTCACTTTTGGCACCTTTGAAGTCTATGCGACCCTCCCTCGTTCTAATTTCTTCAGGAAGAGGTTTTATGGTACTGTAGTAACCCATAGAGATTCGTTTATGTTTTGGTAATTTGATTTTAAGTGGTTGGATGTATAAACATATACTTTCCTCTGTCACTTCACTACTGTTCGTGAAAAGTTTTATGACTGATAAAATATTCCCATTCGTGGTGAAGATAATAAAACAGTAATGAGAAAGCAAACAAAAGTCTGTTTAAGGGTCTATCCTATTCCATAATAATTAGCAAGTTTTTGAAAGCTTGACCATGAGAATTAGATTGCAATGAGGAGTGCAAACACCCTCCTGTAGGCCAGTAAACTATCATGTAATAGATAAATATTTTTCAGTTGTTCCTTAAGAGTTTATGATTAACATAGACTGGTGATGTGGACTTCAGTTTATTTTTTTTAATCTGAAATCTGGCATGATGTTTTGAAAGGGTAGTGGCTGCATTTTTAAATTGCTTGCCAGTTTAAATACATTGGCCTCAACATGGGTTTCAGTGTCATAGACACAGATAATGCCTTATTTTCCATTTATTTTACATTAGCCATATTTTAGTGAATGATATATTCTGTGGTTCTTAAAGTGTATATAGCCTGCTCTGCATGGCTGCTGGTACCTTCGGTGTATTTTCAACTGTTTGCGTGTGAGAGAAGTTCATGGCTTTGGTAGCGATGTGCCCTGTTTCCACAGTGAGCGGGCCTTCGGAGAGGCAGCGTCGACAGCCACCGCCAGCAGTACTGAGCTGGAAAAGTTTCACTACAACCGCTATCTTACTCGCAGGCGCAGGGTGGAGATCGCCCACACCCTTTGCCTTTCCGAGCGACAGATAAAGATCTGGTTCCAGAACCGGCGCATGAAGTGGAAGAAGAGATAAGCTACCCAACACGTAGATACGTTCCAGCCACTCTACCAACTCGAATTCAAGTGGCGGCCCGTTGGGCAGTCAGAACCGACCTAACGGACCACCACCGAGTCTATAGCTTCATTGCACTTCTCAAAGGCACAGTTTTAAGAAAACCTCAGTTTCAGGAGTAGGCGAAAGGATTTACGCGTATCTCACATCTAACTGCCTCTCCTGCGCTCC